>CAJNJA010007724.1:1075-15935 GCA_905231915.1 Symbiodinium necroappetens
TTTAGGGTTTAAAGGCTTAGGGTTCAGGGTTCAAAGGTTTAGGGTTTCGGGAGTCCCAAACCCAAACCCTAAAGATAAGCCCGTAGCTTGGGGTCTCCCTGGCATGCCAAGTTGCTGAGTACCTGAGTTGATATTTTGAGGGATTCCGAGACACCTCACTGAGGGTGTTCTTCTGGTTGGCTCTTAGGACTTTAACTTAGTGGGTTTCTATATGAAATATAGTAAGGAGACAAAAAGTTTAACTTTTTGGAGGGTTTCAGAAGTCAGCCAAGGAATTGAGGGTGTAGAGCGGTCTGGGGCTTTCGGGGCTTGAACGGCTAGAGTTTTCTCAGTCCCCTTGATCGGGCGCACTTTTGGTTTATCGCTTTCGGATTTATGGAGAACGGGGTCTAACCAGAAGTCAGGTTTTTACACGAAGCTCTTCCCGCTAGGTCTGTTGTCAAAGGAGCAGCAGTAGAGAGAGGGGGAGTCTTAAGGCTCCGGGAAGACGTAAACTCCGAAGTAAAGCCTAAAAAGTCCTAAAGCCTAAACTCTAAAGCATGACCTAAAGCCGGAAGCACCAAGTCTTTATAAGGCAGGGTTTTCAGTCATTCGCTAGGCTTTCGGGATGTTGGGGTCACGGGTTCTGGCTCCAGGGTCCACATCCGCAAGCAAAAGCGGGGCGCAATGTACACCAGAGCACAGTCAGCCCAGCCACCGGCCCTCTTTCCATGGAGGCTCGGGTTGGGCGCTGTAGGATTTGAGAGTTTGTAGGGTGCTCGAAGCATTGAAGTCTCCAGAGGATTTGATCCACAGCTGTGACATCGTCGCTGCCTAGCACACCCTATACCTAACCCAAAACCCCCAAAAATGTCTCGGGTCCCAAACCAGGTTCTGCGTGCTCGAACCCTTCCCCTAAATCCTAAACCGTCAGAACCCTCATATGGTTCATGATATAAATCCTGCATTACCCATAATAAGGAATATACCATAATTCCAATAGTTTAGGGTCCTTAAGGTAATGCAGGATTTATATCATCAGCAGTAGCACCCTTGGAGATCCGAGCCCTCAGTCCCCTTAAGCGAAACTCTGTGCAATGTGGGACTCCCCGAAAATTAGGGGGTACCTTACTTTGGGGTCCTTTTAATAAGCATCCTACTATTTAGGGTACTATATTAGGGTCACCTATTTTCGGAAACCCCCCATGTGAAGCAAGGCTTGTCCCAGCCTCGTCGAGCCACCTATACAGGCTCAAACGGAGGGTTTAGGGTTTAGGGGTTAGGGGTTAGGGTTTAGGGTTTAGGGTTTAGGATTTAGGGTTTGGGGTTTAGGGTTTCGGGGGGTTTAGGGTCACGGTTTATAGAGGATCCAAAAAATTCAATCCGGGCTTTTTGAGGGCCTCCCTGAGGCCTTAATCTTTAAAGCGTCTTTCAGGCTGCATAAGGGCCGTCGGTTTTGGGCTTCAGGGTTCATGGAGGGTTCATCAGGCTGTAGATTTCAGGGTGGAGGGTTCATGTCGTATGCCCTCCCTCTTTGGGTTGTGTTTTTTTGGTCTAAACCCTAAACCCTAAACCCTAAACCCTAAACCCTAAACCCTAAACCCTAAACCCTAAACCCTAAACCGTGATGTTCTTATGTTTAAGGATGCAGGTCAGGAGTCGAAGGGTTTAAGGATTGCCGGAGCTTGGGAGGGCGTGTCGATTTTGGGGTTTAGGGTTTAAGGGTTTAGGGTTTAGGGTTTAGGGTTTAGGGCTTAGGGTTCATCAGGTTCAGGGTTTGAGGGTTTGGGGATGAGGGTTTAGGGTGTAGGGTGCAGCGCAGCCCAATCTAGGCAGTTGGGGTCGGGATATTTAGGACTAGTATTCCCATTGTAGCCCCATGGTAACCAGAGAATCTGTTAAGGCCCTGCAGCAGACCCTTAAATGCCCTAAATCTCTCTGCGGCTCCTCTGGATCCCGAACGGCTACAAGGCGAAGAGTCAGGCTTAGAGCTTGACGAAACGAAAAGTCTGCCCAAAACTTCGCTTCGTCCTTCAGTCAGATATGAATCTTCAGAACATCAAGGATGGCGTGCTCGCATCCTTCATCACGGGAGCCCGAGAGGAAGAAGAAGTTGTGTGCAAAGTCCCAAAGCATTAATTCATCCTAATCTGCTGTGCATAGCCGGTCCCAAACCCTAAACCCTAAACCCTATTTTGGTCCTATTTCTCTCTAAGCCCCGAAGCCCCAAATCCTATAAGGGAACCAAAACCAAGCCGTCTGAAGCTTGGACCCGTGTCTCGCTTCTCTCCAATCCTGCCCGCCAGGGGGCGTAAATCCGGTTTTGGGGTTTAGGGTTTAGGGTTCGGGGGGTATAGAGCTATGTTATTGTGCATGCAAGTGCCACGGGTTTGCAACCATCACTATTCATTCTCGGACTTAGATCTGGGATCATCTTTGCTATTGTCATTACTCTTGTTGTTCATGTTTTCACTGTTGGCAGTATTCTTGATATTATAGTACGGGTGCTCTTATTCATGTAGTTTCCATGACCGTCAACATACTATCATTGTTGTCCAATTGTAGTTTTTCTTCTGAGCGGCACTTGTATGATATTGTATGATCATGATTACGTACCCCTGTTGTTATCAGCACTGCTGCTGCTGCTGCTGCTGCTGCTGCTGCGACGACGGTGGCAACGACGACGCTACTGTGAGGACGATGATGCTGACAACATTTGACTGGTTGTCCTTACCCTAACAGCTGGAACCCTGTCGTTCGAGGATGATAGTCCCTTTCGAAGATGTCAGAATTCCATCATCGAAGCGTTTAAACATGTCAGGAGTTATATTTTTTCGCGATTGTTAATGTAATAATTCCTTCTTACGGGGTGTTGAGGGCCGTGAACGGGTTCTACACGGGGTTTTGCGTGGTTTTGGCTTCAATTATTAGCTTACGGGATAAGCGAGGTTATCGTGAGGGCAAGTGCATCTCAAGCTACTTATAAATATAGGTACCCATGAACCTTCAAGAAATAGAGAAGCCAAGCTAACTAAGAATACTGCTGCTCTTGGTTTCTGATCACAATTAAGTAGAAGATACCCCTTGAGAATCTTACGGTACCTACATTAGGGTATCGGGGAGGGTTAGTTTGGGATTTGTTGAGGGTGTCGGGTTTGGGTTCAGTGTGGAGGAACAGAAGCTTTGGGGGACTAAGATTATTGTGCTCTGCAGGTGACTTCCTACAACCCGAAACACCTCCATAAGGCACATTGCCAATAGCTGCAAAGCTGAAGAATCCGAACGCATTCCTTCGTCTAGACACCCCAGACGCAGACGACTCAAGCCCGAATCCCCAACTGATTACCCTGAGATTTGAAGCCACGCCGCCTTTGACCTGAAAGGTGAAGCCTGTCATGTTTGACTGCGAGGACAAACCCCCCCCTGTGGGTTTGGGTCAGTTTTGCATACTCGGGTATACACTCACACATCGTTTACAACAAACTTCAAGCATCCTCGCACCAAGAGATTGAAGCTTGTGTGCTTGGAGCTTCGCACCAGCAGGTGGAACTCACAGTTTTGGGGCTAGGCCAGAGCATGTTTGCCTGCCTGCCTGCTTGACTGCCTGCCTGCCTGGCTGCCTGCCAGCCTGCCTGCATGTATACTGGTGCAATGTAAGAATTGCTCTGCGCATGTGTCATTCTCTCACTTTAATATGTTCGGGTGTAGGTATGTTATACACAGATTTGTCTGTATATTTGTATGTGTGTGTCTCTCTATGTAAAGGGATAGCTAGATGCGTTACGTAATCCCCTTGCTTTCAATCCGAGTACGCCCCTAAACCCTAAACCCCAAACCCTAAACCCTAAACCCCAAACCCTAAACCCTAAACCCTAAACCCTAAACCCTAAACCCCAAGCCCCTACACCCCTACTAACAAATTCGACTCGCAAGGACCACCATTGGGATTGGAGCTCGGCCTGGAACCACGAACAGAAGCAGCCTGGCTACCGTAGCAGTTTTGAGTTCTAGGTTTGGGGTTTAGGATTGACTGAAAGTTGGGGTTTGGGGTGTAGGATTGACTGAAAAAAAAATTGGGGGTTTGGGGGGTTGGGAGTTTGGGGTTGAGATTTTGGGACTTCGGGGGTTGGGGCATACAGGTGGCGAGGTAGGTAGTTTGCGCTATTGCGGGTCGAAGGGCCACCCTACGGTTTCAGTGAGCATTTACTACGGTTTACAGTTCAGTTTGCGGAGGTGGGGGAGTTGGTGTGTTGGTTTTGGAAACTCATACGTGGACTCCAGAGCCATCTAGATTCGAAGCAGGGGTGCGGGTTATAGGGGTGAATAACGCAGATTTTAGGGTTTCCCGCTCTTCAATAGGCAAGAGATTGTAGCTAAGGATTAGTTCTTGTGGGCTCGACCCTGGTGCCGTAAGCCCCCCCCCCCCCCTTGCGTCAAAAGCCCGAAATCTTCATTGACCCAGAGCCCCGTTTACCCCCAACCAAGGAAATACTCACGCAGAGGGGGCCTTAATCTTGTAACTTATAACTTGAAGCATGTACCCTAACCGCCCTAACCCCTAAGCCCTGTAGCAGGTTCCTTCACAAAAAGAGGTATTGGGCTCTTTGCTCCCCGCGAAGCCCCAGATCCGAACCCGCAGTTGGGCTACCGAGGATCTTCTTTTTAGGGTGTAGGGCTTAGGGATTAGCGATTAGATCGGAGAGGTTGTCGATGTTTCGCTCCATGTCCTGTTTTTTTGACTCGCAGTGCTTTATCCAAGCAAACGCTACCAGCCAAGTCGCCTCGTTTGTCAAGCACGCTCAGTACAGGTTCCAAAGCAGATGCGCATTGCTGCCGTTATGTTGCTCTCGCGCTGTCGATTGAATGCTGTTTTTGGTGCATGTCCGTGGAGCTGCAGGCAGTGGTGCTGCGAGAACAAGAAGAAGGGCTGCAAAGGCCGGGTCATGGGTTTCTGTGTTGACCATGAAACCGAAGCCCTAAACCCTTCACCTAAACCCTAAACTGCCGAGAGTGCCGCTGACCATTTGCATGGGCGCTCGAGGCTCCCACCAAGAAAGACCCCCCTCCCGGCCAAGCGTCTCGACAAAACGGTGAGCCAGGCTAAAGCCTCCCGGTATGCGGGTACGAAAACTGCTCGGCTACGCTTCCCATTACGACCCCAAATTTTTTTGTTATTGGCGCGTGTTGGGCCTCGCCTGGGGTTCTGGGTGAGGACGTTGCTCTCCGGGTAGATGATAGATGTTTACGCTTCGAGAGACCTTGGCGGGGCACGAGGGGCGGACTGTTTGTCGGAAATCTGTCGAGTGGCCGGCACAGTCCGCGACGACCGACGGCTTGCTTTTGAGATGTGGTCGAAAGGAAGCAAAAACCCAGAAGACCCCGCTTGAGGGGGTTTGGGGGGTGAGATAAACCCTAATTGAGAATGGACCACATGCTGACGCAAGTGCACGATGCGTGGTTGCGCCCCCCCCCATTATACTGTACACACTCCCTAAACCCCAAACCTTGAATCCTAAACTGTCCTAAACCCTAAGCTGCAAAACCCTGAGCCCTAACACCGTAGACTGGGTGGACTGAGCGGCTGCCTGTGGGAAATGTAGATGCAGGAATAAATGCCAATACTGCTCCTTCGGGTTCCTTCTTACGCACACATATGTACTTATGCACTCACTTTTACAAACACAGACATGTGTGCGTATATAATAGAATATAATATAATACAATATAATATAGTATAGTATAATATAATATAATATAATATAATATAATATAATATAATATAATATAATATAATATATATCTACACAATATGTGTATATATATATATGATAAAATATACAATATATAATATATAATATATAATATAGAATATATAATCTATAATCCATAATATCCATAATATATAATATCCATAATATATAATATTTAATATGTAATATTAGTATAAAGTATATAATACATAATATATAATTTACAATATATATATAGTATATAATATAAAATATATAATATATAATATATAATATATAATATATAATATATAAATATATAAAATATAAATATAAAAGTATATAAATATAAAAGTATATAAATATATAAATATATAAATATATAAATATATAAATATATAAATATATAAATATATAAATATATAAATATATAAATATATAAATATATATTATATAATATATAATATATAACATATATATATAATATATATATAGAACATATTATAATAAATATATATGTATATGTACATATAAATTACACGGACATGTAATGTATATATGTGTGTGCGCATGTGTGTACGAATATGCATGCATGGATGTATGTATGCATGTATGTGTGTAGTTGTAGTGTAGTGTAGTGTAGGGTAACGTAACGTAATGTAATGTAATGTACTGTTCTGTTCTGTTCTTTTCTGTTCTGGTATGTATGTATGTAATGTAATGTAATGTAATGTACTGTAATGTATGTATGTATGTATGTATGTATGGTATATGTGTGTGCAGGTGTAGGTATGTGCATGCGTATGTGTATTCACGTGTATATGTATATACACACACATACATATATATATATACACACATACATATATATATATACATACATATATGTATGTGTATATGTATATGTATATGTATATGTATATGTATATGTATATGTATATGTATATGTATATGTATATGTATATGTATCTGTATATGTATAACACACCCGAAACGAAGTACTGAATTTTGAGAGCCCTATGTTGTCTACGCCTGGCGCTGCATGTCTTCGTCTGATGCGACTTGCAACCCCGAAGCGTCGCGAACCCTTAAACCACCTCAACCTCTGCCCCCTGAAATAAAAGAAACCGAACTCCAAACTCAAGAACCTTAATCCCTAAACGTTCGGCTCCTAAACTGTGATCTTACATTTCGCAACCTCGAGCAAACTCTTGGAAGTCCAGAGCCCTAAACCCTAAACCCTAAACCCAGGTATGTCTGAGACCAAGGCGCCAGCCAGCAAGGCATCTCGGGCCCATTCATCTGTTTTTGGGGTATGTTCGCTTTCAGGCTTAGGGCTCAGGGTCTAGGCTTTTGGGTTTAAGGTTTCGAATTTAGGGTTTCGGCTTAGGGTCTAGGCTTTTGGGTTTAGGGTTTAGAATTTAGGGTTTCGGGTTTTTCAGGAAGATCCCAGCAAGGACTACTGAGTATGTAAGATCGATACAGGCATTCTCAGTCTTGTACGGCCTACACAGTGCATGCTTTAGTTCCGTTAGGCAGCGCCGCAAGCTTGTCCGGCAGCCCCAAGCCCTCGGCACCGGGCTGGCTGCAAACGTCTAACTTCAACCCACACCTAGACCCCGCCCCAAGCCTTCACCCACAGACCCCAACAGCTCAAAAGATACCGCCGACGGCCCCAATTCCCGACCCTAAACCTCAATGCCCCGAAGCCCTAAACCGCAAAGGCCCATATTCCCGACGCCGATTTCCAGATTGTCCTACGGGCCCAACACATCTCGCCGGGCACCCAAATTCGGATCGCTGGCTCTCTACGCCATACCCGAAGCCCCACTGAACTCAATGAACCTTAAACCTTAGAGCCTGAAACCTGCAACTCACAATCCTAAAAAGTCTACAACCCAACACTAGGCTCAGGGCCTCCGCGCATGCTCCTGGCTCTGGACCTAGCGAACTTAACCCAAGCTCGGAACTGCCTTGCACTTCACTGCCATTGGAGACGATCGGCTGGTTTTAGGAAAAATATGTGCCTAGGGCGATGCAGCTTCCGACCTCAGATGCAACGCAAACTGTTTCAAAGTGTGGCTGAACATAAGGATGAACCCTAATAAACCTACAGCAGCGAACGATTGCGGTAGACGGGATAAAACTGAATCACCAAACTCACAGACAACCGTGCACGTTCAGGCATATTATGAATGTTATTGCTATGATGATGAAGATGATGATTACTACTTTTTACACATATAGCCAGTCTGGCCTCAGTTAGGACAGAGTTGCAGTTCTTGGGGTGCCTGTTTGGTGTTGACTTTGTTCAACATCCGGGAATCAACGCAGGCGGTTTGAATGTGAAACCTGTGCTCCCCTGACTTTCTTGAGATTTGGGGCTTAAATCCTGAACCGTACACCTTTAATCAGAAACACTAGAATCTCGTATGCACGACGTCATCCGGTCTTGCCTACAGGCAGGAATCCCCAAAACCGCCCACGACTCTGGCACCTCCAGCACCTCTGGAGGTGGACTGGCTGACTAGCACAGGGCTTGCTTTGTGGTTGAAGGTTTACGGCTTAGGGTTTAGGATCGATGGCTTAGCGTCAGGCATAGAGTCCAATCAGTCCTGATGTTATGGCCATGGCCGCGGTTACATCTACTTCTTCGATGATCTCATAGCGGGTTAGGATTTTAGGGCTGTAGGGGTACAGGGTTTGGAGTCCTAGAGCCGTGCGGCTTGCCTGTCCCGCTTTGTTGTTTACCATGCAGGTTATTAAACTTGACGGTCGTCATCATGGGTACACGAGGAACCGTGGACGGTGTTGCTAGCGTCGCTACTACGAGTACAATGCCAGTTGCATCGCAGCGCCACACCGTTGACATCATAATTATGGTAGTCATGACGTCATCGGCACTACTGTGGATACACAGCTTCAGGGTGTTGTGTCCATTCAAATTCCTGCTTAAGCTACTAGTGGTACTCCAATTATCACCGTGATGCAGGTCACGTTTATTGCCATTATTTGATGCCGTCGGGATTTGAGCAATTCATGAGCGCGTCCATCACTGTAATGGTTCCTAGCACAAGTCCCACTACCGTGAAACTGTGAGTAAGTTTGCTGAAAATCGGGCTGCCATGATTATGCTGGTGTGGCTGACCGCAGGGGCTTGCTCTATTGCTACCATTGCGCTTATCAGCATTGCCAATTCTCCATGTGATGCATGGGACAAATTTGGTTCCAGCAGTGGTTCATAACAACACCAAAGAGCAACCTAGGATTGAGTTTCGTGGTGCTTGCCTGGTTGGCTTCAGGGGATAAGACCGAGACCCAATCATGTTTGGATACAGCTGCGCGGCGCCATCGCAACAACAACATTCAAGCTTAAGGAACACACTTCGACACTAGATGCTTACGAAACAGGGACGCGGAGATGTTGGAAATGCGTGTTCTGATCAACTAACACAGCTAAATGTGGTATGTCCAGTGTATGTCTAGCCATTTTCTTGCCAAAGCACTTAACCCTAGACCCTAAACCCCAAACCCTAAACACTTAACCCTAAAACCTAATCCCGACGCGGGGCAGCGGGGCAGCAGCACTCATATTGAAGCATTGCATGTGCCTGTTCCCCTTCTGTGACCTGCTCCTTGCCGGTCCACATTACATGCGTTTTTTTTTGGGGTTCCTTGTAGGGCATTTTGCCATTGAGGGTTTTCGCTTGCGTCGCGTTTTTTCAGAGACTCCAGAATCTAAGCGGTAAGCCTTGTCTTGGCGTTTCCCAGTCGTAATGTAAGCTGGGGCTCCTTAACCCCTAAACCATGTGAATCCAGTTACAATCTAGCACCCTCAGTTTCATACCTTACGAACTCGATCCAGGGCCCCTAAAGCCCCTGAGTGCGCCATGTCATTTAGAGCCACCGAAGGCGACGCCACCGCGGCCGCTTCCGTGGCACACCCTAGCCCCTAAACCCCCTAACCCGGAAGCCTCGTGCTGAACCTTGCAGCCTTACACAATCTCTCATGCAAAATTAGTAGTACTATTGTATCAGGGTTCCCTATTATGTAGTATAACATGCACCCTCAAAATCTTAGTTATGGAGTCTCCTATGTCTTTCATTTCGGTGCCGCCAAACGCGAAACCTCCGGAACTGCGAGGTCCCGGCACCCGCTGACACGACCACCACTACCACGACGAAGCCCTTCCGATGTCAAGTGGTTCGACTCCCAGGATTCAGGACTTAGGGCCTTATAATTTTGTCCCTACCCTAAATCCCGAATCCATAAAGCCCAAGGGGCCTGGACCACACGCTGAAACAGTAATGGTTTAGGGTTTAGGATTTAGGGCTTAGGGTTTAAACAGGGTTTAGGGTTCGGGGTTTAGGGTTTAGGGTTTACAGTAAGCCCAGTTGGAGGATCATGGGACTTAGTACTTTCGGGTTGTAAGTATTTTGCTTGGGATTACAAGCAGTTTTAAGCATAGTCAACATTGTGTACACCCCTAGTTACAACGTCCCAGGAAATTTTTACGTAAGCCCTAAACCCCCTTAGCCCTAAACTTAGGCCCTAAACCCTCAAACTTAAGCCTTAAACCCTCAACCCTAAGCCCCAAAAGAATCAACCTCAAGCCCCCCCCAAAAAAGAAAGAGCAAGCCCCATAAGCCCGGTAAAAAGAGTGAGCCCGAAGCCCCCGCAGAAGAGCCAGCCCTAAGCCCCAGAAGATCCAACCCCAAGCCCAACCCTAAACCCTAAACCCTATGGTGCGGGGTTTAGGGTTTAGGGTTTAGGGTTTAGGGATTATAGGGATTAGGGATTAGGGTTTCAGGGTTTAGGGTTTAGGGTTTAGGGTAGGGAGTAGGGTTTAGGGATTAGGGTTCAGGATTTGGGGATTAGGGTGTAGGGTTCAGGGGCCCCCCCCAAGTTTTGGGGATTAGGGCTCAGGGAAAGAGTCCACCCTAAGCCCCCCCCCAAGTTATAGGAGCCTTATAGAAGGTCTATATACCGTATAGAAGCCTTATAGGAGCCCTATGTACCCTAAACTCCCCTAAACCCCCAAACCCCTAAGCCCTAAACCCTATATACCCTAAACTCCCCACCCGTTGGTTTCCTTTAACCCAAAAACCGAGGCGCTGAACAACTTCCGGGCCGCTTGGTCCAAGGCCAAGAAGGAGTGGTGCTGCCGCAGGCTCAGAGTGGCCCTAAAACCCTAAACCCTAAACCCTACTTGCTGTGTCCTTAGAAAAGAACCCTACTTGCTGGGCTTCTTTGGAGCCATGTGGTGCATCATTTGAACCGCTTTGAGGTTCAGGGTGCTTCGGTTTGGAGCTCATGGTCTACTGTTTAGCATTCGCTGTTGGGGCCAAGGACTTTGATTCTATGCGGCCCAAACAGTTTGAGCCTCAACGACGGGTGAAAGTTTTCCTTTTTACATCGAACTTTCAGTATATAACCTTACTTAGAGAACAGAGTGGTTTCCGGAACTACAGAGGAACAGAGGAGATTCCTAACAAGATCCTCACCCTAATACTTACCGAGCCCAGGCGGTTTCATCCTCGCTCGAAAGATTGTTCGCGGTTTAGGCGGGTTAGGGTTCAGGTTTTAGGGTTTTGGTTTAGGGTTTAGGTTTTGGGGTTTGGGGTAGAGGTTTAGGGCTTAGGTTTTAGGGTTTGGGGTTTAAAGATTCTGGAAAAGGATGCAGGCTTGGCTGGCCCTTGAGAGAATAGGCACCCACATGGGAGCCCGCAGGCCTCCTGGCCCATCTCTACAGTAAACCTACTGTTGATGATATAAATCCTGCACTACCTTTAGGACCCTTAACTATGGGAATTATGGTATATTCCTTATTATTGGTAATGCAGGATTTATATCATCAACCGTATTAATCGAGAAAGACCCCTCATTCTCTGAAGACCTAATGCCGTAAACTCCAAAGACTTAGCCTCGCCAAGGCACGAACGAAAACAAGGGCTGTGATGTCTCGGCGCCGGCGGTGCAGATGGACTACGACTGCAACGTCAGGGGCCCCTTTTCGACTCGGCTTGTGGGTTCAGCTAAGGTTTTGGGGTTGGGGAGTTTGCCCATAAACCCCAAAGCCCCTGAATCCTAAACTCTGCCCCCCTGAAAACTCCACCCTAAAGTCTAAACTTAGCTTTAAGCCGAACCTTACACGTGAAGCCCGAACCTCAAACGGGTTTGGGAGTTTCGGGTCCAGGGTTTTGCCAACTTCGAGCGTCGGTTGATAGTAGAGCTGAGTCCGGTCTGTATAAAGAAGACTAAGTGATTGCCACTGTTGTTCCGTAGGGTTCCTTTTTATGACTAGACTTTAATCATAATATGCCTTAAAACCCGTTCTAGTTATTAAGTCCGCTATAGTTCTCCTTCTTGTAGCTACGCGGTAAAATGCATCAGGTCCGAAATTCTACCCGGAGGATCATGGGACTTAGTAAGTAAGGTTACAGATACTTTAATTGGCGTCCTAAGGAATAACAAGTTTTAATCAAAGTTACCTCAGCTGTGACCCTAGGTGCTGAAGTAAATGATCCTTAAATCAGAGTCCGAAGCCATTACTTCGCTTCCTCAGCCCGAAAAACCGAAGCCAACAAACTTACTTCCCCAACCCTTTGAGCCCGAAGCCGTCCACCCTGGATCCGAACCCCTACGCCCTAGACTCTGAACCCTGCCAGCATGCATCCGAGTCCCCCGATGTCCTCGGTTGGTCTCGCGCCAAGAAGGATTGGCGCACGGCTCAGAAATGCGAGGGTTCAGAGTTTCGGGGTTTGGGAGGCCCCAAAGCTTGATCCCGAACGCTCGAAATTCGACGGCTTTATCCGGAAACCCTGATTAATCCATAACTCGGAACCCTAGGCCCTAACCTTGCCCCTGAGCCCGAGACGTGCCGAACCCTTGGCATGGACAACACAACTCCAAGCCCTTATTACCCCTTAAACCTTGTAGTGTAGGGTTTTGGGGTATATTATATACTATAATCAGAGTAAGAAGCCCCAAAATAGCATAGGTAACTATTATAAGTTATAAGGCCCCTTATAGTACCCGAAACCACAGACTCCAAGCCCTTGACCCCAAGCTCTGAACCCGAAGCACCCCGAGAGCCCTAGGGTGGGAAGGTCTAAATTTCGCTTGCAACCTTCCATTCGGCAGAGGTCTACAGGTGTTCCATACGACTCGGGCGTTCCAACATTCCGCTCTGGGGTCCCTGGAGTTACTGTTACTGGGGTTTCTGGAGTTCCTGTTATTGGCAAATTGGGGTTTCTGGAGTTCCTGTTACTGTTGCATCTTGTGACGGGTGCTTTGTTTCGGTGGCAGTGTGGTGCCATTCAGCGCGAGCCCGTCCGTTGAAGCCTGTGTCCTTCGTCCCAGAAGGGGAAGGAGGGGGTAATCTCGTGCGCAAGACTCAGGCAAGCATGACAGCACTGTTACTCCTGGGGCCCTACGCCCTAAACCCTAAGCCGTCCTGAGTCATCTCCTGCCGGAGAGGAGGCTCCATCGTGCCCCGAACCCTAAGCCCCAAACCCTGAAAACCCTCAAGGGGCTCGGAGGTCTTGTGAGTAGGTGAGATGTGAGAATCCTGAGTTGTTCGGCGCCCATCCGGTCATAACCCTAAACACAAGCGGTTTAGGGTTTAGAGCTTAAGGGCTACCGTCAGATTCAACTCTCAGCCCCAAAATCGCTTCGTCACCTGGTTCAAGCCTTGCCGGGCGCATTAGTTGCGAGTGCCGTAGAAGTTGACAGATCACCAGGGCTTCTCGTGTACAAGCCGCATGTCGAGCAGAGCCCCCTAGTTTGTCAGCTGACGTAGACGGGCAGCAGTAGCAGGATTTGGCCATACTTGTTGTAGCTGCCTGTTGTTTGCCATTGGCTGGATAGCCTTCATTCAGTCCACACCAGCTAGTCGTTCCTGTCCAAAATTTCGAGGGGCGAGGAAGTAGCACAAAGACCTTCCTTTGCGGATGTCTGATGTCTGGGACTCGCAGCCGAATGGTGGCAGATTCCTTGGGGCCTCTTGACCCCAAACGCATAGCCCATATCCCCAAACCCTAAACCCAAAGCGACCCTAAACCCCAACTCCAATCTTAAGGCCTAAATGCCTGAAGATCCAGGATTCGGGGCCCTCCTTCTTGGCTTCGAGGGCTTAGCGGCTTATGTCGGTTTTTGCGGGATGGTACCTGGATTCTTCTAGGGATGTGCATGCTCATGCAGGGTTTAGGGTTTGGAGGGTTCCAGGGCGAAGTGGAGTATGGAGCTTTGGCGGTTGCAAGCGTTTGAGAGGATTCGGCATGGGACAGGGCACCTGAGCAACGGCTTGAAAGCATAAACCTTAGACCTTAAACTCAAACTCGACGATGCGGATTCTGCCGACCTTAACTGCTAGGAGGAAAAAGATGCGTAAGAAAGAAACTCAAACTCGAGACGGCGGGTGCATGAGCGTTGACCGTCGCCAAACTTGTCCTCAGCCCCGCACGCCTCCCTCAAACCTCGGCGGGTGAAGTTGGTCGTTGCAGCCGGTTTTGATGGAGTTTTCGCTGCGGCTTGAATTGCTGGATAAGGGCTGCGGCTATTCCCGTGAAGTAATGCAGGAAGCGGTTCAGGGATCAGGGGTTCGCTCTGAAAGACTCCCAGGTACTGACTCCTCGCGCCCCGGCAGCACCTCCGAGCAGGGGTGACTTGGCGGCAGCTCCACGTTCAGGGTTTTCAAGGCACTAGGATGCCAGGTGGCAAGCAGATTGTTCACTGTATATCTCTGGTGAGGTGAAAGTAAGATAGGTTCCTTAGCAAGAGCCCAGCTTGGTAAACTCGCTAATCTTTGATCCTATCCCAAACTCCAAACCCTAAACCCCAATCCCTAAGCCATTAGCCCTAAGCCACACAAAGTCAAAATCCTAACAAGTCAAGAATAATAAATGAATACCTCTCTTACATAAGAAGGTGAATAATGATACTCATTGTAATACACTAAGAATGATGATAGATGGAGGAGCCCCTCTCGGCTCCCTTATAGGAGCCCTCAAGAAGGGACCCTGACAACGAGGCCGGAAGGGGAAACCTTTTGCTGAAACTCAAGTAATTCGCCAAGCAAGCATGTTGCTGATGGACAAGGGATTAGGGTTTAGGGTTTAGGGTTTATGATACTGTTGATGACATAAATCCT
>CAJNJA010007725.1:0-15253 GCA_905231915.1 Symbiodinium necroappetens
ACTGCTGATCTTGCTGTGGGTTCAAAGGGCCGGAGGTGGAGACTGAGTGGAAAACGATTTTCAGCTCAAGATGGTAATGCCGGTCCGTCCGATGACTGAGTCGTGCTGCTCATCCTGAATGGGAGATGGTAACGTAGGGGCCTGAAACATTAGAATCGGGCTTTGGGTATAAATTATACCAGTTAGGCCCCCTTGTCGTCGTTCAATTTTCAGACCTCTGTATGATCATAGGGACCCCTAGGAGGGTAAGGGGGAGGGGGGTAGCCGTAAATAAGCCTTACAGGTCCTTATTGCGGGTATTAAGGCCCCCTTAAGCCCTACCCCCCTCCTCCCTACCCTAAACTCTTTTTTGTACCCCAAACCCTAGACCCAGAAGCCTAAGCTACAACCCTAAGGGTTTGTATAGTATGAGAGCCAGCAGGCTTGGCCATCACCACCCACTGCATTCCGCGCTCATGCCTTCAGACCGTGGCAGTCTTCATGTTCACAGGGGTCAACCCCAAAACCTAAATCCTAAACCCTAAACTCTAAACCCTAAATCCTAAACCCTAAAACCTGAAACCCGAAGACCTAAACCCTAAACTCTAAAACCTAAACCCTAAAACCTGAACCCTAAGACCTAAACCCTAAACTCTAAAACCTAAACCCTAAAACCTAAACTCTTGCAGTCCCTAAACCATCAGGGCTTCGTTGCGGCCTCGCCGGCGGCATCGCACAACTCTGGGCCGCGTGCGTCCTGTCGCGAAGAGGGTCCTAAACCCCAAACACAAACCCCAAAGTCTAAAGCCTAAACCCTAAACCCCAAACCCTAAACCCCAAAGTCTAAACCCTAAACTCCAAGCCCTGAGAAGACTGGATTTTGTTGAACTTGACCTCAACCGGACTGTCCCAGAGCCTGCTCCGGTCTCTGCCCCGAAACATCCTGAAGAGTGTAGTTCTTTTTGGGTCCTGCATGATTAGAAGAGGGTCCATACTTCGGGTTAATGGTTTAGGGTTTAGGGTTTGAAGAGTGTAATTCTTCTTGGGACCTGGATGATAAGAGGGCCCATACTTAGGAACCTCAATGGAAATATTGGTAACGCGTCTGGCTTCTTTGTCGTATGGATAACCGTGTAGAATAAAGCAACCAACCATCCCCACGATCGTAAGCTCCTAGAGGTAAAACCCCAGATGCACAGCACTGACACGAAACTCTAAACACCAAGCTCCAAAGGCATCGGTACTAAAAGGGTCCTAAACCCTAACCCTGAAACCTAAACCCTAAAACCCTAAACCCTTAAGAATGGTGCTGCTTCATCTGTCTTCTTGCCTTGAAAGCTTATGGGGCTCTTGGGTTTCGGATCCGGTTGATATGGGGCAACCCTAAACCCTAAACCCCTAAACCCTAAACCCTAAACCCTAAATCCTAAACCCTAACCGGAAGAGTTCGGGGTGTCCGAGGTCCCGGGGTGGCCTAGGTCATGCCGGGGACCTGCCCAGCACCACCCAGTCGAACTACTGCTAATGATACAAATCCTGCATTATTACCCTAAGGACCCTAAACAATTGGAATGATGTTATATTCCTTACCCTAAACCCTAAACCCTTAAGGACCCTAAAACTATTGTTATATTCCTTATTATGGGTAATGCAGGATTTATATCATCAACCGGGTAAACCTAAGCTCTAGAGCCCCTTAACTGAGCAGTATACTATCAGTATGTCGAGGGATGTTTTGTTTGAGTTAGGGCATATTCATATGCCTTATGTCGAGGGATCTTTCGTTTGAGTTAGGGCATATGCCGTAGTTGTCCGTAAACCCTAAACCCTCAAAACTCACCCATCCTCCTCAACGTCATCTTCCTCATGGCGAAACCTGCCGCTGAGTCTTCGCCACCTCAGCAGTAAATCGTGAGGCCAGCAAACTCCAAACACACACAGTTGTGCCCTCATTGATATGATATGAGTATACCGCAATTTTGAAGCTACTACTTTCAGGTTCAGAGTTGAAGATTGCGGGACTTCCGCAGGCTTTGTGCGGCTGAGGCAGGGCAGGGTCCAGACGTCTCCACGGTTTAGTCTAGGGGAGTCCAGGGTTGTGTCTGCAACTCTCCATGCCGGAGCAACTCCAATACTACTTCTCCCTTTTCGGAAAATCTCCCTGGGCCCAGGGACCCTAAAAAGGGACCTTTTTTTGTTGGGGGGAACACTCAGATGCAACCCGTGAGCCCGATACCCCCAATCCTACGCTCACGGACAGTTCTCTAAATTAGGGTCCCTTTTTACAGGTAGGTCCCCAATATAGTACGGCACACTTACAAAAAGGCCCTGACAAGGGACCCTAATTTAGAGAACTACCCAACAAGCTCGAGCCTGCATTGCCTGGAGCCAGGATACCAACTCTGACGCCGCGTGTTGCCACTGATGCGGCTGGAGTCCATCTTCCTTGGCAGCCAAAGCAATCCGCTTCAGGAGCCCGAATTCAAGCTCTTTGGGGGAACTGCATGTAAGGCTCATAACACTGCAACCTCAATCATTCACCCTAGACCGCCTAGACCCGAAACCCGAAACCCTGAGTAAACCCCATGAATTCCCAAGAAGTCCCTGACCATCTGCCCTCATAGTCCCCCAAGGAACACAGTCAAATCATAACTCTAGCAATTTCTCTCCTCTTTGAGTTTTAGAACTATGGGGCTATTAATTTGTATGCAGGGACTACGAGAGGGGGCATTCTTGCTGGCTGTTCCGACACGTCTAGTAATGAGTTCTGCTTGCAAGGAAGGCGTCTTGGCTCGTTCGACCAAGGCCTTCAGCGTTCCCAGCGCCGCCAGCGCCCGTCGGCAAAGGAGTGCCTCCAACGAATGCTTCAGGGTTATAGGGTCAGCCTACCTGGACCCTAAAGATCCTACCTTTTTGGGGTTCCTTAATAGGAATTCGTATTATAAGTCCTTAAAAAGTAGGATATTTGGGGTTATAAGGTAAACCCTAAACCATTTCAGGACCTCGTCCGCCTGCCTCTACGGTCCGCCTTGCGTAGGTTTCAGCGTTCAGGGTCTAAGGGGGGAATGTATGGGTCTTCGTCGGGTTGTTTAAAGATGTTTTTGCTATTAAATTACAGGGCTTCCCAGTGTCTTAGATCCGGCTTTGAAGGCTCATGTGATTTAGGGCTCAGGGTTCAGCAAAGGTCGGGAATCTGAGGTCGTCAAGTTCAGGGGATTGGCCATTTGGGGCAGCTTGGAACGTGGAACTGCGAAGTGAGGTTAATTATTGCCCGGGCTCGCTCTGTTTTATCTTTATGGCCGTCAGGATCGTGACGTTCTAACTTTGTGGCTGCTACTTTGTGAGCCACAAGCAGCAATTTCAGATGTGCCATCGTCCTACAGCCACATCCATCTTACGAGATATACATTCGCAAGCTCTCGTGTATATGGACTTCCAGAAATTCAAATTCGCGACTTGACAGCTGATGCGTATAACCACTGCAGCCGGGAATGCAGCCACTTTCAACTACGGCAAGCGGTAACACCCAACAGACTCCGAAAATCACAGGACTTGAACCCTTGCGCACTCGGTAGAACCCGAAGACAACTTCTCTGTCAGCCGGGCAGCGCGTGAGCTCAACAAGAGTGCCAGCACTGCAGCTGCTGCCAAATCGCGGATGTCCTCGCCCTGGGCAAGCTGGAAACCTAACTAAACCCTAAACCCTAAACCCTAAACCCTAAACCCAACTAACGGCTTGGTATTAAGGATCCCTACTATAAGCCCTGAGAGGGAATGTCCTCAATTATAAGGGATGCTGGAGTCGTTGGTCGCTCTGCATCTTGTTGGAAGCAGATGTCGGCTTTGGAGTCCGATTTAGGGGTTTAGGGTTTAGGGGTTTAGGGCTTAGGGTCCAAGATAATGGTAAAGTCTTACGTCAGACATGCTACCCAGTTGCCAGTGTATCCCACAGACACCCAACAAACGATCCTAAACAGAGTCACGGTTGGTGCTCCATGGAAAGGCGGGGAAGTTTAATACGATTTTTCACCTCTGCAGCTTGCCTGGCGTTCCCTTCTGGGTTCTTGTTAGGGGATTTTATTTAGGTTACTAAAGAAACCATATTACTTACCATAGATCCCCATTATGGTAACTTAAATAAAACCCCTCACAAGAACCCAGCTGTTGCAAAGAAGGACTTTTAAGGTTGAGTGGCCTCTGAGTCGGGTTTTATCAAGATTTGGGGGGTTCAGGGTTCGTGTTGGGCTTGAGTTTAGGTTTAGGGCTTTAGGACTTTGGGGCCTTAGGGTTTAGGGATTATAACATAGGGTTTAGAGTTTAGGGTTTTAGGGCTTTGGGGTTCGTAAGGCTTAGGTTCAGGGTTTCAGCGCTCGCGCTCGGACATCAATGGCAGAACAAGGAAGCCAGACACAGACTGTGCCGGAGGAACCGGGAAGATTGTAAACTACTTGTACGTGTAGAAATACATGCCATCAGTGCTGGAAATGAAATGTGGTCTTTACCTGCCAAGTCCAAGTGTGTTACAGGATGCTGATGTGAACCGTAATGCCGGGTTGGGAGGGACCTAAACCCTAAACCCTAAACCCTAAACCGGGTTGAGAGGGACCCACGAGACGCTAAAGTCTGGTAGCTGGCAGTTAAGTACGTGATAGCTGCGCCCTGCAAGTACAGCAACAACTGCAGCGGTCTGAATAGTCACTTCGGCCAGAGTCTCGTGGCCCTAGTAGTCCGTACCCAAGTAAAACATAGCCCACAATTCGATTCCAATGCGCTATAATAGCCGCTATAACTCTCTAAACCCTAAACCTGTCATACATGCCCGCCTTTTGGGAGAAAGGTTCTCCTGAACCCTAAACCTGTGCTGCCGAAGAGCAGTCAGCATGGGGCAAAGATGGGGCAAGAGCAACTCCGTGCCGCCGCGCACGAGAAGAACTTGGAGAATGTCCTGATCTAACCAAAGGGTTCAGGGAACCCTAAACCCTAAACCCCAAACCCTAAACCCCAAATCCTAAACCCCAAACCCTGAAGCCTAAACCCCAAACCCCAAATCCTAAACCCCAAACCCCAAATCCTAATCCCTGAACCCCAAACCAGTTAGACTTGAGGGGGTTTTGGGGGTGTTAGGGCTCGAGGTTGAAGAAGCTTCGAGGGTTTAGGGGGGACGTAAGGTGGAAGATATAAATCCTGCATTACCCATAATAAGGAATATACCATAATTCCCAGAGTTTAGGGTCCTTACGGTAATGCAGGATTTATATCATCAACAGTAGGGTGGAAGAACTTAGGGGTTTCGGGTAGCTTCGGGCAGCATGGGTAGTATCAAGACTCCGGTTGGCAATGTGGCCTGCCAAGACTTTTGTTGGGGTGGTGGTTTGGCCCTAAACCCCTAGACCCTAAACTCCTAAACCCTAAACTCCTAAATACTAAAACCCCCCCAAAAAAAAAAATCGTCGGGCGTGGCCGCCGGGTCCGGTCGTAGCACGTTGAGGGCTCTCCCTTCGGGGTGCCGAATGCCTTTCCCTAAGGCTCAAAATAGCCCAAAAGCCTTATATAGTATGGTCTTTGGGCCCAAGAGCCTTAACATATGAGTCCTTAGAGCCTTAGGGTTTGAAAGGGTTCAGGGTTTAGGCGGTTTAGGGTCCAGTACCTGGGGAGCTGAAGGTTCACCGTTTGGGAGTATGTTGGGATTACATACCATACCGCTCCATGTGCCCAAATAGATATACTTAGTTCTTAAAGTAGTCCCTAGATGGGGACTTTAGAGTCAAAGCATACTCATATGGGCACATGGACCCTTATAATTAGGGATAGGGATTATAGTACCCCAGAAAGGTTTAAAGCAAGTCGGGTCATGAGCACCGTCACCAGCAAAAGGCGTGAGACTGACTCTGTCGAATTAAGAGCTCAAAAACTGGTGGGCAACAACTTGGAAGTGCTCGGGAAGGGACGTGCGGGATACAATAAGGTTGAAGGTTACTAAGGTTACCTACTTTACGACTAGGCTTGAACTTCCGACTTCGCATCGGAGAATCAGCAGATAGCAACATGATCTTGGTACAGTCCGCTTGCGGTGATAGCGGTTTCCGTTCAACGAACTTCGAAGTCACATCTGGTGCAACCCATCCCCTGAACCCAGAAACCCGAAAGTCGAAACACACGCGTGATCCTTACCTGTAGCCGAAAAAACCTACTTTCTTTTTTTTTGGAGGGGGGAGGGACGGAGGTCCTTATTATGGCTTCTATATATATATATATAGATATATATATATATAGTTCCCCAAAAATGTCAGTCCTTTGGGCCACAGGTAAGCCTTCATCGAGCCTGATTCGCTACGCCAAACCCCAACCTCGGGGCGGTCATACCGACAGACTGCCGCTGCCAATAACCGGCTTTGCGGATGTACCGTCGCTTAAAATTGGAAGGGTGAACCTAAACCCTAAGCCCTAAACCCAAAACCCCTACACCCCAAAACCCTAAACCCCTAAACCCTAAACCCTAGTCCCTACACCCCAAAACCCTAAACCCCTAAACCCTAAACCCTACTCCCTACACCCCACAACCCTAAACCCCCTAAACCCTAAACCCTGAACCCTTAGCTCGATTCCGCGAGCAGTCATAACTCCTCTCATCAGGCAAACCCCTTCAGAAAACCCGATTGAAGAACAACGGTTTAGGGTTTAGGGTTTACACCCGGCAAAAATGAAGATGCAGTCCTGAAAGCTTAGTGTGGGAGCAGTGCCCACCAAGCGTGCAAGACGTATCCCCGCTCCTGGGTGTCTCCAAATGTCGTTTACGGTTACGGGCTGAGGGGCAGGGCGGGCAATGGAAAGAGTCCCAATGCACCTGTTTGGTTCCTGAGTAGCCTCTTTATAATAAGGGTACCCTTTTTCCTACTCTTCTGTTTAATTTAATAGGGAGCCCTAAAATAAAAGGGCAAAAGGGTACCACTCAGGGACCTAGCCTTAACCCTAAACACTCTGCTTTCGGCTGCTTAAAATGGACCACGAAGCGGCAGGTAAGAGTTCAGGATCCGAGGGTTGTATTAAGGCGTCCCAGACGCCCTAGTTGTCGCCGCGGATTCTGAGTGTTGAGCTTTGCCAATGACATCTAGCATCTGCAGAAGCTACGAAGGTGCCTAGATGCTGTTGGGATCCACGGCTTCAGTAACAGTTGGCGATTCAATCGGTTCAGGGTGCTGTCGGAAAGGGGGGGGGGGGGTTATGAGGCTAAACCCTAAACCCTAAACCCTATAGAGACCCTATAGCTACGCTCCTTGGGGGATCTCCTGGGACCGCAACCTACCGTCCTCAAGGTGACCAGCGGCCGAAGTCACAGGCGCGGAAGTTCCAAACACCACATGTGGGGGGGGCTCAAAAACAAGTGCAAAGTAGATACTATGTGGGTACTATGTATGAGCTTTAAAAATAGGTACTACTTGTATACTTAGTCCCGAGGGGAATTTTTGTTAAATGTAGGCGTCAGTTTATGGTACTCTTGAAACCCTCCCTAAAGAGCAATACCCTGAACCTCCAACGCCTCAGCCCCGGTTTCACGCAGAACCATTGCAAGGTTCTGAGCAAGATTGAACCGAACTTAGGTTTCTATAAGACCTGATGACCCAGGGGCGCATGGTTCAGAGTGGGACGCAGGGAGATAGAGTTCGAGGAAGAGGGACGGACCACTCTTTATAAGGTCTTCGTGCGAGTGTTTGCCGCAGCTTTGAACTGAGCCAAAGGTGGAAACAACAATACGACAGGAAAAAAAAACGGGAGAGCGAGAGAGAGAGAGAGAGAGAGAAAATGCATGAAACAGAACGGGATTGGTAGCCACGCAAACAGCAGAACGCATATTTGATGCAAGAGAACCCTCGCAGACGGCTACAAGATCTCAAGCTCCCATTGGTGTAGGGGCCTGCGCTCTCTAGATCCTCAAGCCCTCCACTCTGAATCTGCGCAAAGCCCTCCCCCGTGGCCATGAACTCTTATCCAACATCGCACTGTCTTCTGTCGAGTCTCCCTCCTGGCCCCGGACAGTGTTAGCCAAACTCTTGGCAGTGGCCATGGCTTCATACCTCCGTCGATCTCACTCCCGTCCTCTCTGGTCTCTGTCGTTCTATACCTCCCTCTTTTGGCTTCTCAAGGTTCAGGGAGTAGGGTGCCCGAGCTTTTGATGGTGGGCACATGAAGGCCGAAATCGACTGAAGCTAGATGGCTTGTGTTTCAAATCTTCATCCCTCGTTGAGATTCGGCTCTAAAAGAGCACCGGAATCTTAAAACCCTAAATCCTCAATCCTATCCCCGCGTTATAAGGGTGCCGTACTATATTGGGGGACCTAACAAGGAACCCTGCTTTAGGAAACTACCCATATCCTTTTAAGCCATGGCTCGCCTACTCACCTAAGCAAAACCGCGTGGGGAAACCAAACCACTATGTCACTTTGGCTGATGGGCAGCCAGCATTGGCTAAAGATGGCTAAAGGCAACCAGGGGCAGCCACTGGCAGCCAGTTGCTTTAGATTGGTCTGGCGCTGGTGTCCGCTGGCCGTTTTTTTGTTCAACACATCATCCTTCTGAACTCGAGTATGAGAGCAGGACATCGCAATAATGATAAAGCCACAGGCACTACATTTGAGAGGCAACCGCGGCAACGCTAGCCAGCAACAGCAGCGGCAGCTGGGGTAAGAGGAAGTCAGGTTTGCAGCAGCGGGATAAATGCATGGACCCATAATGACGCAGTGTGCCGGAACAATTATTTGAGCAAGTTTACCAAAGCAATCTTGCCCATCTTGCCCCATGGGGGGGAGGGGAAGATTGCCAGCAAGCTTGGCCAATCTATGTCTAAAATGTAAACGAGTCGACAAGCAAGTGGGGAAAGTGGTTCAAGCTGACCAAGATTGCAAGATGACCAAGATTGCCGGCAATCTTGCTTTTGAGCAAGCTTGCCAAGACGGTTCCGCAAAATAATTGTTCTAAATTCCCGAAACAATGCAATGACACTACCTCAAGTTACATTGTAACACAGATGGTTGTAAGCCTCTTAAGCTCACCGTGAAACTGTTGCGCAATGAAAGCATTGTCTTTGTTTTGCTATAGAATGCATGGTTTGAAGGGCCTGAATCCCATAGTAGCAATGGCTTAGATACAAGGCCCTGCGTTCATCGTTAAAACCAAGATGACCACAAGCCCAGCCCTGCAAGCCAAAGATACGGTTGATGATCTATATATATATATATACTGCATTACCTTAAGGCCCCTAAACTGTGGGAATGTTGGTATATTCCTTATTATGGGTAATGCAGGAATTGTATCATCTGCCGTAACCTCTTGGGAACAAGCCCTGCATGAAGGTACGGCGAAGGTAATGGGGAACCTTTGTGCGAACAGCCCCCCCGCAGGCACTTGCTCTGATGCTTGGGGGATAACCTTTTCAACTATGGTAGGGTGATAACTGATATAAGCCCTGAAAGCTTAAAGGTTACCTACTCAGCTACTAAGTTGACTATTTTGGGGTTCGGAGTTTGGTTTGTGCGATTGCGGTCTGCAACAGCCCTAACCCATATACACCTCAACCCCCGATGTGAGCGAGAACGACATCGGACTGGCCAAGGCGCATAGCATCTGTATCTGATCGTGCCTGCAGGCAGATGCCCCGAAGGGTGCGTAGGGTTCGGAAGCTGCGGTTGAGAGCCTAGCGATTCGGGCTAAGCCGGTTTGCATGTGTTTAGGGCTTTACAAAATACCAACAACAAATGCCTATTCTCACCCTGAAGGCCAACAGTACACCCTACAAGCGAGGCTCCTGAACCCTAAACCCTAAACCCCCAAACCCTAAACCCCTAAACCCCAATTACCCTAAACCCTATAACCCTAAACCATAAAACCCCTCCTAAACCCTATAACCCTATAACCCGATAACCCCTAAACCCTAAACCCCTCCTAAACCCTTTAACCCTATACCCTAAACCCCAAATCCTAAACAACCCGAAACCCTTAAACCGTGAACCCCTAAGCCCCTAAACCCCTAAACCCTATAACCCTATAACAGTAAACCCCTCCTAAACTCTAAACCCTATAACCCTATAACCCTATAACCCCCATAACCCCAAACCCTATGACCCTATAACCCTATAGCCCTATTGCCCTATAACCTCTAAACCCTAAACCCTTAAACCGTAAACCCTATACCCTATAACACTATCACCCTAAAACCCGATAAAAAAACACCGAAAAAACATCGAAAGCTCGCCGAGCTGCCATGTTTCTGAGGACGGTCTGAAGGCGCTCCAGCTCTGCCAGAAGCTCGGCCAGCTGCACTTTATCCTCTAGGGAAACTTTTAGGTTTCAGGATTTACCTTAACCCCAAATAACCTACAGTTTTTAGGAACTTTTTTGAAGAAATCCGATTAAGGAACCCTAAAAAGGTAGGTGCTTTGGGGTTTAGGGTTTGGGGCTTATGGGGTTTAGGGTTTATAGGTTTTCGGGTTTAGGGTTGAGCTGTTGGCTTTTGGCTCAGGGCTTTTGAGGCTTTTTGGGCCTAAGTTTTTTACCGTGGGTTTACGATCCAGGGTTTAGGGTTGAGGGTTCACCTGTAGCTCTGTTAACCTACAGTTTAGGAGCCATGACCCCTTAAAGTAGGTCCCAGGCAGGGTTCAGGGTTGGGGGTGCTCTTTCGTGTTCCTACGGTTGATGATATAAACCTGCATAACCCTAAGGACCCTAAACTATGGGAATCATGGTATAGTCCTTATTATTTGCAACGCAGGGTTTATATCATCAACGGTAATGACTCACATCCACTTTGAGGGGCGAGCTGCACGGCTTGTACTGCAGTAGCCTTGATAAGGTCGTAATCGCGAGATCCCGACATGAAGAGGGTGTGACTAACATGGGTACGACTGGGTGACCTGGGGTCCAAGGTGCATGAGCTCGGCCGCATAAAAACCGCCAAAAATCCTAGGGCTTCTTGTGGTTAACGTTGTAAGCCGCCCCTCCTGAAGGAGGCTCGTCACCGTTGAAGGCGTGATGTTCCAGAAAGAAGACTCCTGTGCCGGTCGCTTTGGGATTGAAGGCCTCTGGCTTCTTAGGGCTTTGTAACAGGGACTACTGGGCTCCTGGGGGCTTACCCATGCCCTCCAGTGCAGGGTTTAGGGTTTACGGTTTAGGGCGGGTGCCTTGATTTTGTATGAACAGGTCCTAGAGCCATAAAGCCTTGTGAACCCAAGAGCGAGCTAGGTTTGGTTGCAGAACACTGCGGTCCAAGCACTTCGAAACCATGCGTAAACCCTAAACCCGGAGAGCCCTACACCCTAAACCCTCAAACCCTAAACCCTAAAATCTAAGCCATAAGCCCTAAAATCTAACCCTAACTCCGAAAACCCTAAACCCTATACTAACACCCTGAACCCTGAAGCCCTGAACTTCATGGGGACCCCGAGGCCCACTGGGCTCTAAAACCCCTTCGGCGCGTTCGGCGCGTGGCTCCTCCAGCCTTGCGTAGTACTTGAAGTCCGCCTTTCCCCAAGGTTTTGGGGTTTGGGGCTTAGGGCAAAGTTTAGAGGTGTACTTGGGAATCCAAAAACCCACAGTGTTAAGGGTTAGACAAGGTCTTTTGGTTTGGGGTCTAGTAACTCAAAAAAGGTGTACACTTTCAGTTCTAAAAGCTACTAAGGGGTTTAGGGCAAAGTTTAGGGTGTAGAGTTTAGGGGCTTTGGGGTTTAGGGTTTAGGGTTTTTTGGGGTTTTTGGGGTTTAGGGCAAAGTTCAGGGTGTAGGAATGTTCAGGGTTTAGGGTGGAGACAACGCAGCTTCAAATTCCAAAGCGGACTTACAGTTAGACGTTTACAGGGGCTTTCAGGTTTAGTGTTCACGGTCCACGGGTACTGCCTTAGGGCCGAGGGTTACAGTTTGTTCGCTAAAGTTGATTTAAGTAGATATGGAACATGCAACCTCGACACCAAACCACAAAGTCTGCAACCTGAACTCCTAATTTGGGCTACACACGAAATGGTGTGGAGGACGGGCTGGTCTTGCCATACAACCTCTTTCTTTCCTTCTTTCTTTCTGATATATGTACCAGCTCCATCCCTGCGTCACTCCGGCGGCATCTGAATTAAACCCCTCAACATCGCAAACGCAGAAACCTAAGCCTGGGGCCCTGAATTCCTAAACCCTGAACTTAGAAATCATCTAAGGGTCCAGAGGACTACTTGGGTCTATGATTCTAAAACCCTATAAACCCTAAAACCCTATAAACCCTAAACCTAGGGTTTAGGGTTTAGGGTTAGTACTTGCGAGAGTATGTGATTGCCAGGTGCTCGGGCCCGTAGGGCCGTAAGCTCTACACTCAAAACCTTACTATAATCAGGAAACCATATTCTTGTTAACTAGAGATCCCTATCATAGTAACTTAAAATTGAACCCCTTAACAAGAATCAAGAACCCAGTAAAGCCCTCCCTAAACCCTAAACCCCAAACCGTCCTCCTACAGGAGCCTCCCATATCACCCCTCGCTGCCTCCAGGCGCTTCAACAGCACCTTGCGGGCAGCGGCTCAAACCCCAAAGGCCGAAAGACTGAGAGTATCCTACGATTCGGGTTTAGGGTTTAGGGCTTCGGGTTTAGGTTTTCGGGTTTAGGTTCATGATGTAGGGTTTCGGGTCTAGGGCTTACGACCCAAAGGCTTGATGAAATCCTTAAGTATCGTATCGTGAGAACCCCCGGCGCCAAACGAGCATGGACTTCCGTTCTTCTGTGGCCCTTGAAAGCCCTAAACCCTAAACCCTAAACCCTAAACCCTTTAGGGTTTAGGGTTTAGGGTTTAGGGTTAGTGATACAGAAGCCATGTGTGTCGATATAGTCCTCAGATATGTGGAGGGATGCATCTTCACAGGTCTGCAACCCGAACTCCCGGCAACTTTAACTCCTTCTCAGGTAGTTCCTTGTGTTGGAAAAGGCCAGCTTTGTATTTTTAGGATCCTGCAAGGTAACCCCCCGAAAAAGATCTACAATGGAGACTATAGCAGGTATCATCGCAACTCAGATCCACTGAGTCCTTCACGCGAACTCCACAAGCAAATCTAAGCTGAAAGATACTTGCTTAGCAAAAGTGTCCCTAACGCGGAAGCTCTGACACAGGTCTTATCAAGGCTTGTTGAGGGCGTAGGCTTAGGGATTGAAGTGTCGAAACTCCTAAAAATCTCAAGAACCTAGACTCTAAACTTCCAACCAACACTACCTAAACCTTCAGCCCAAGTTAAACCGCATAAACTGAACTGTGTCGGATCTTATATTAGACGGGTTCATACGGCTATTAGACTAACCGTAAACCCGAAACACAAATTTCGCTGTACAGCTCGAAGCCCCACATTCCAGGGTTTGAAGCTGGGTGTTTTTGTAGGTTTAAGGCTGTTTTGAAAACCCGCAGTCCTTCAGTTAAAGGAAACTGCAGGTGGGGGGAGTTTAGGGTATATAGGGCTTCTATAAGGCTTCTATAAGGCATATAGACCTTCTATAAGGCTCCTATAAGGGTAACTACCCACCTGAAAATGTCCTAGATTCATCCTGTGCCTAAATCCGAAAACCCTGCTGCCCCTACCTCCTCCTGCTTGTGGTGCTGCTCATCTATATGAACCCTGAACCCAAAACCCTAAATCCAGCCCATATAAGCCCCAAAGCCTACACCGCAAACCTTAAACCCCAAACCTTAAACCCTAAACCCTAAACCCCAAACCCTAAACCCTAAGCCCTAAAGCCTAAACCCCAAAGCCTAAACCCCTCAATGCCCTTGCCTTGCCAGCCACCGTGCGCCCAGCAGGTCCCTGATCTAAGGCCAGGCTCCGAATCGAAGCCACGTCCTGACGGACCGGTTTAGGGTTTTTTTTCCGGTTTAGGGTTCAGGGTTTAGGGTTGTTTCTTACCCTTAGCATCAAAATAGCCCAAAAAGCCTTATGTAATAGGGTCTTTGGGCCCAAAAAGCCATAAGACATGAGTCCTTTGAGGGTAAGGGTTACCTGTCTGGAGGCCTATGGGGTTTGCAGGTTTGCCTCGGCCCCAAGCAATCTGCCAGTGTAGGGTCCCTTGTGCGATTCCCTTATGTAGTTCCTTCGAAGCCGAGGTTTTTGGTCCCCGGCTCCTTTTTGTGATGTCCATATCTAACCCTAAGCCCTAAACCCTAAACCCGAAACCCTAACCCAAAAGACAGGGTAGGCCCAAAAAGGTAAGTTTTCTTGAGCTTAAGGTCCCTAAACATCCGAAGGGGGGAGGTAGTGGCCCAAACCACAACAGCAATTCTTACTCTAGAATCTCTGAACTCTATTTTTCTAGGTACTTAGGACCCTTTGGGGGTCTGAGTCTAAGCCCTAACCACAAAGGCTCCAGCGACTGAGTTGCAGTTCAGGGCTTAGGGTTTAGGGTTTAGGGCTTAGAGTTTAGCGTTTAGGGTTTAGGGTTTAGGGCGAGTTAGGGTTTAGGGTTTGGGGTTGAGAGCGGCTTAGGGCTTAGGGCGGTTGAGTTGAGCCAAACTGAATCATTAGACTAAGGCTCCCTTTGGGGTCTATGAGCGCTACTATAAAGGGTTGTTATCAGGCGTCGGGCCGTAATGACTAGAATCGGGGTTCCGGTCTACAATAGCACAGGTGATGTATAGCTATGCAAAGGGATGATGATAAGGGAAGAGTGTCTAAACAAAACGAAAAGGACCCGTGAATTGCCCTGATCTGCGAAGCCGTTGGCTGAGCGTTTTGGTTCATGAACAGCATCATCGGCCACTGCTGCTGCAGCTGGTGAGTCTGCTGCCGCTGCGCACCTTGCTGCTCAACCAGAGCCCGAAATACTGTTGATGATATAAATCCTGCTAAGGTCCCTAAACTGTGGGATTATGGCATATGTCGTATTTTATGGGTAATGCAGGATCTATATCATCAACTATACATGTATCTCTTCCACCGGCCCGGCCCGGGACGAGCAGAAAGAGCACCTGCACGAGCACTGGCGGCAAGCACTACACCGGCTGTATCCGGGGATCGCTTGAGCTGCAAGAGGTATTGCAGGCGGTTTTTTTTTGAAGTGTAATGGCCCTTTAGGGTTTAGGGTTTAGGGCGGATCCAAAACAAAATTCCTGCTCATGCCGACCCAAAAACTCAGAACGCACTCCTTAAACTCTAAACCCGGAACCGGAATCCTAAACCCTGCGCCCTCGTCGATCCTTCGAAATGCCTAAATCCAAAACCCGACATCCTGAACCTTTAAAACTCAAATCCCACATCCTAAACCTTAAAC
>CAJNJA010007729.1:0-12681 GCA_905231915.1 Symbiodinium necroappetens
TGCACATGTTCGGATCAATGTAAGCGTAAATTCCTGTATGATATGCGGATCATCCAGCCCAGGTCCCAAGAAAAAGCCCATGGAAGGCCGCAGCCAGCCTGCACATGTTGCCTACCCATCCTAGGACAACGGAGCCTTCCTCCTGTCACGTGCTGCTGCAAAACGGCAGAACTCGTGTCGGTGTCTGCTGCTGCCCGCCTGGTACTTCTAGGTTGAATCGCGGCGATTCCATCGATTCTCCTCAGCATCGGGAGAATGGCAGGATCGCTGCTGCGGAATACTTCACGTAAAGCTGGCCGAGTCTCCCTTCGGGAGGGCAGATTTCAGCGCGAACGCATCTCTGATGAGCCTTCGTGCAAGGCAGGCGGTGGATATAGCGAGGCTAACACGCCTCTTTTGGCTCAATGCTTTGACTGTGCCACGGTGCAGGTGCCCAACATCAATGTGGAAATCTCATGCCAAATCTTTGACATCCTCCGCCACACAGGCCCTAGACTAGCATGTGTTCCTTTTCATTCGTTCTGAAGACCTGTTCACGTGCACTTAGCACTAGGTTGTGGGAGCCTTTCGCTTGGGTTTTTACTGGGGTTGTCCAATTTCAGGATTCGAATGTACCGCTGCACGCAGGGTTCTTGCACTTGGAGCGGTTCGGCGGGAAGGGGTGGGGGCGGGGTCGGGGGGGGGNNAATGCCGTCATGTCCGAAGCTTCACTTGTGGTGCACTTCATAAAGCCGTACTGCTTAGGAACATGTCATGACCGAAGCTTCACTTGTTGTGCAATTCATGGAGATGTACTGCCTAAGAACATGTAGCATCCGAAGCTTCTACGTGTAGGGTCGACGTGTAGGGTCGACGGTTCAGGTTTGCGCCCTGAAGGTCTGGTAGGACTTCAGAAAGGACTTCAGGTTCGGACTTGAAGTGTTGCGGTCCAGGAATTTCGGACTAAGCTTCGTCAACCTGCTATTGTGGCATGTATTTTACATTGTGGAGATCGAAGCCCAGACATGCCGTGTAAATTATAGAAGGCTTGATCATAAGCTGTTGAAGTATAATTTAAGCATATTTAGCCTGTGAAACAGTGTTGGGGCTTGTTCCGAATGCCCTAGATAACGCGACTCCTCAGTGCACACAGCTCCGAACAAGCAGTCAGACATGCCAACAAAACGCACAACCACCCAAACTTAAAAAAAAAACATGAAACTACAAAACCAAAACAAACACGTCAAAGTCACGAAAGGCCGCGCCTGCCACGATTTTCGAAGATACCGCCACTGCTTCAGTCAGTTCAAGAGTCAGCTGAAAATAGATTTGCATCCTGCGCTTGCAAGTGCAGATACCCGTCCACGTGCCTGTTCCATGCGTTTGAAAACAAACAAAAATCACAAATTCCTCGTGCTTTTGTGGTACACTCCACAACTTGGAAGATACATGTCTGGCCGGTACAGCGAGACCCAACCTTCATGTGGACGACGACCAGCATGACCAGCTGGGTCGTTAATTATTGGTGCACGTCCGCAAATGCACTCATGTCGAATCATAAAACATGTAAACGCATTTTTAAATTGCGGAAGCCATGCAGGCATCAAGCATGTCGACATGAGCAGTGATTCACAAACCTCGTTCTGGATGATGATGGGAAATAGTTGTGGATGCCCAAGCTACGACCCTTCGTCCATGGCGCACGGTTTACGTTTGGCAGGTACAGGAAACTGCGTCCAGTTTCCATCCAATCCGTTCCTGTAGCTTCATTGGCATGGCTGGGAATTGACCGCCATGCCCCCTGCAATGTGAAACATTACAAACATGCGAAAAACAAGTCGGCAACAAACCGTTTGAAAGCGAGGAGAATCAGGACAAAATTGAAAAACAATCGTTGCAAGCTCACTCTCATGCGCCCATGTGGAAAACAACAAGGACGTGATGCAAGATCATGCGCATGTACAGCAGAAATACACGAACAGGCCCCAGGTGGGGCCGTTTCATCAGACTGTGAACATGAACCAGGAATGCTGTGATCAACCAGTCTAGGCGCAATTCCTCCGCATATTTCCGTCAAGCAAGAGAAGAGTGCGTCCACAGATCCTTTTCCTGTTCATACGATACTGCCCTCAGACCTAACATGACCTTACTGCGTTCAGGCGGTACACCTGTAGCACAATCAGAAATCACCGGCGGGGCCGTGCTCTTACTCCATGTCTACCCTTGTGCGTACAGTTTGCAGCAGTCCATTCAGCCTGGATGGTACGAATGAAACAACCCCGACCTACTACAAGGCACGCCTTTCTTGCAGCTGGAGACTGTTCCTCGATTGTCCATTGCAGCCAATGCCCCATACTGCTATCATGGTGATTCAGAAGGTGACGAGGATGAGGTTGACGGACAAATTTTCTATCAAGTTCCTGTCAGGCGTTTCTCTTCTGTGCAATTCCACGTTCTGCTTACGCGAAGTTTCCAAAAAACTGGCCTGTTGCATTGCCCTGCAGTTGAATGCTTCTGACTCACTTGATTCATGTTTTTGCTCGCACTCTACTCTGACGTAGACCTTTTCTGCGCATTGCCCGACATCGCTGTTCAGTTGATCTTAGTGGTGACGACATATCGCATCAAATCGATCAGATATCTGAGGATGCTGCGCAATATGCTGTGCAAGCGGCGTGACAGAGCACCCCACTTATCCTGGTGATGCGATGTATGTTACGCTGCACCGAAATTGTTCGTGTCAGTGAGGCCTACATGAACAGCCGCTCGCATTGCCAGTTGTATTGTGAATGGTGTGATGCTACATGCGCACCCGGCCGTGAAGAACACAAGCACTGTCGATGCTTATGTATCAAAGGCAGGACATGGCACCAATACGTGAAGCAATGACCGCAAGGATGGGTCTTCGTGAGCAAGAGCACACGACATCGCGAAAGACTATAAAGCACGAAAGATGCACCTACTGTTCTTTTTCTCACTGTCTGCGACCTGCAACCCACCAAGTTGTAACGACACAGCCACATGTCGAGCTTTCGAACACCACATTGAATCTGTTAAATAACGGGCTTCACTACGGGTTCCTAGACACTGTGCACGCTCGACACTTTTCCTTGCGGCGCGTCGGTTGTGTCCTGGTCCTTGAGCCTAAGGTTGACGGTCGGCTCAAGCAGTTCCTGTACATTTTCCTATGCACTCTGTAGGTTCCTACACTGCGGTAATGTTTAAACACCCCGCCTTCGAAACTAGGGAATGACTGTTCCAGTCAGAGTTGGTCTCTTTCCGTTGAAAAACACTGCACGAAAACTCTTTGTTCCTTGCTAGTGCGCAGACGTTGAACGTCCACTTGCAATCTTCTCCAAGGTTGCTACTTCCTGTACAGAAAAGTTCCTTTGCAAAAACAAATTGTGAGGTCTCTTGGATCATCGTCCTTGCCACGCAAAACAAACAGTTCCTAAAAAGGTACGGACGGATACGGATACGCCATCCAGTCCTGTTGCTTTGAAAAAGGGCTGCAGACTCACAGGTCCTTGGGCCGGAAGCTTCACATCTTTCCTTTGCTCCTCCTTTGCTTCTTTGCGTCTTTGCTACTTTCCTTCTTTGCTTCTTTGGTCCACGACCTTTGATCCCATCCTCACTTTTGCTCTCCTGCTGCTGGCCTTCACTGGAAGTGCGGGTCAACGCTGCTGCTTCCTCCTTCTTCTCCTGTGCCTTCTTCTTCTTGTCCTTCTCCTTTGCCTTGGTCTTCCTTTCCTCCTTTTCACTTCTTTCCTTTTCCATTCTTTTCCAGCCACTTCTTTTCCTGTGCTAGGCACGTTTCTTTTCCTTTACTGTCCTTTCCTTCTTGCCTGATCCAACGTCGTTCCTTCACGGAGTAGAAGTACCACAAGAACGTGTTCCTGTTCCACTTCCACTGGAACTCTTCCTTGTTGAACGGGTAGACCGCGTAATAGTTCTCGTCGTCTGGCTTGTTCCTTAACTCGCCTCTCACGAAGGCGCTCGGGTCCTGCGGTCCTTCAGCTCTGGTCTCCGGGCCCTCGTCCTCTGGCACTTCTGTGCCGCTGCTGCTCTTTCCAGGTTCCATTTCCTTGGCGCTTTCCTTGTCTGTTCCTTTTGTGCTTCCTGCTGCGCTTCCTGTCTCGCTCCTTGTGGTTGATATTTCCGCTCTCAACTCAGCAATGGTTTGCTGATCTGCTTCGTACTTGTCCATCATCTTCCTCATCTTTTCCTCCAGATCCTTGATCCTGTCTTCCGCCTTTGCTGCTTTCTTCTGCTTGTCCTGCTTCTGTGTTGCCTTGTCGAGCGCTTCGGCCATTGCCTCGTTCACCTCCTTCTCCTTCTTCTTTTCCTCCTCTGCTTCTGCTGCGGCTGCTTCCTTCTTCTTCCTTGCCTCTGCTGCTGCTGCTCCTGCTGCCTTCTTAATTATTCTTTTCTTCTGCTTCTGCTGCTGCTTTCTTCTTCTCCTCTGCTTCTGCTGCTGCGGCTGCTGCTGCTTCCTCTTTCCTGGTTGCTTCCTCGGCTGCTCTCTCAAGCGTCTCTCGCGTTTTCTGCTTCTGCCTTTCCTTTTCTTCCTCGGCTGCCTTCTCCTCTTCTCTTTTCCTTCTCTTCTCTTCTTCCTGCTTTCCCATTCGTTCCCAGTACGCTGCGTCCTCGGCGTCTCTGGGCACGAAACCGGGTCCCTTTTTTCTGGCTTTCCTCTTCCTTTGCCGGTCTTCTCGTACTCTTCCTTTCCTTTGCCTTTCTCGTGCTTGTACTCGTAGTCCCAGTTGTACCACGTCTTCTTGCTTGTCACGTAGTTTTCCTTCCAGATGCTTGCTCCTTCCGTGCAGTACTTGCGCTCCTGGCTCTTGTCCACCGGGAAAACGAAACCTGCTTCCTGCTGTTTGCACTTTTCCTGCTTCAAGGCTTCCTTCTCTCTTGCCTTCTTCAGTAGAATTTGCCTTTCCTGTTCGCACTCCTCTTCGGTCTCCTTCTGCTTTTCCTTTGGGCTTTCCTCTGCGTACTCTTCTCGTGCTTCTTCCTCTTCTTGTCCTGTCCAGGCCTCTCCTGATTCCTCTGGTCCTGGGTAGCTTTGCGTGTAGTACGCGTCCGGGTTCTCCTCGAAGGGCTGCTGGTCGTCCTCGGCTTGCATCCTGAGGTCAAAGTACTTCCTGTCACTGAACTCCTCTTCTGCTTCCTGTCCCTCTTCTCCTTCTGTCCTTGCCTGTCCTCATGCATATGCACTCGTGTCAGAACACATGACGTCCTGCAACATGACTGTTCCTAGGCTTGGCTTCTGTTCCTGAAAATAAACCTTCCGAAACTCCCGAAATAGCCGAAAACAACAAAGCTGCAAATGCAAAGTTTTCTTTAGACTTGATCATCCTGACACTAGCTTTGGCTTGTTCCTGGGTCCTGTGTTCCTGAAGTTCCTCTCTTCCTACAGGTTCATCGTTCTCATCTTGAAATCCTAGCCAATGCAAAAGAAGCTTGATGCGTTTTCCTGACAAGGGCTTGGTTCCTATGTCGGCTGCGTTTTCCTTGGTTCCTACTAAGTGCACGCTGAGGGTACCTTTCTTGTGAAGTTCCTGCAATAACAAAGTCCTAATCTGCAAGTGCTTGACGCTTCCTACACCTTGCCTAGTGATAATTCCTCTAGCTGCAGAAGAATCCAAATACAAGTGTACCTGGCACCTTTTTCTTGTCAAGAACTGGACTGCTTCCTTTAGCAACATGCTATCAGATGCAGCTGATGCTCCTGCAAAATGCTCTGCTTCTCCTGAAGACAATGCCACGCTTTTCTGGCTCGTTGAAATTAAATGTATATATGACCTGTCCATCTAGAAACATTGTTCCTGAAGATGTGCTTTTCCTAGAGCTTTTGCTTCCTGCCCAGTCGCTGTCACTAAATACTTCAAGCAAGTGTTCCTGTTTCTCAGGGACTGAACCAAAGTCGTAAGAACCATCACGTATGCTGCGATGCAAGTTCGATATTCCTCTTGGGGTTTACCTGTACACGAGATGGTAGCCTACGCATTTCCTGAATGATGCGGCTTGTTCCTGTTCGAGGCTGTTTGCATTGTCGACCTGTTGAGACTCCTGGGGACAAGGCGTTGTTGAGACTCCTGGGTACAATTGAGGCTCTCGTCTTAAGCTTCAGTTCTTCTTTCAGTTTGGTCAAGCACTTGGGGTCACAGGTGATTTGAAGCTCATGGTCGTGATACGAGAATTTCCTCTGGGGGAATCTGATGGTATGATGAGTCTCACCTACGATGATTTCCTGCTCTGTCAAGAAAGGGCCTTCAACTTTGAGTTCGTAGGTCTTACCTATCTTCTCGAGAACTGGCTAAAGATGTTTACTCTTTCCTGCTGCTTGGATATCATCTACATGAACAACCAGAATGCTGTTCGTGCTGTCGCGAAACAGAGTAGGGCAAGCAACACACCTACTGAAGTCTTGTTCCTGAAGTGCACTAGCAAAGTGGTCGCTCCAAAGCCAAGCGGCACCCCTGTGTCCTGGTAAAACTCTCAACAAGAGCAAACCATCGTTCCTACAATCTACGTCATCTTCACTGAAAAATTCTACATACTCCTTTGGGAATTCGCAAGCACATCTGTTCCTTTGCGGGACTTGTCAGAAGGCGTCCTTCACATCTATGGAGTTATGGAGTACAGAGAATGTTCCTGTTGTAACCCAAGAATGGGAATAAGCCTTACCAACGATGTTCTGTGTTCCTGGGTCTTGAACTCACGAGCTACCAGCCTCGCTCTCCTGATCCACTTCCTCTCTCTAAAATGCCAGCCGAACACCAACTTGGTTGTAAGCCACCTGGTTCCTGTTCTCTCTTTCTCTCCACTCTCTGTTCCTGTTTCCTCTTCTTTCTCTAGGTTGTGAAGAGCTGTCCTTTGAACTGCCTTCATCGCCATAAGGCGATCGATCTCCGTCACCATGGCTGCGGTCTAGACTCTAGACTCCTTAGTTCCTCTTCTGGGAAACTTGGAGGTCCTGAGTCCTCGTTACCGAAAAGGTCCTGATCACGGTCAGAGCCATCATCAGAGTCATCTTCCCAGAGTTCATCTGTTCCTGGGTCTGGTTCTGGCAACGCCTCGTCGTTGTGTGTTCATAGACCATTCCTACTGAGAAGGGAGGACAACTTTTGGTTGGAGAATCGAGCTTCGGGATCTTGCGTCCTGTTCCTACGTCTTCAAACTCTGGTTTCCTTAAACGGGGCTGGGCCTCTTGCGGAAAGAAGTTCGCTAGCCATAGCGGTGTCTGGAAGAAGTTCCTCTGATGCTTCAGACATTGCACCTGTTCCTTGGTTCTGGGACATGGTTTTGCTTGAGGATGACGGGTCAGTACCTGCTTCGTCTGAAAGTTGGCCTGCTTCAAGTTCTTCAAGTTCCTCTTCAGCTTTCCTTTTGTGCATGGCTTGCTGTTGCTTGGCTTTGTCAGATAAGTAGGTCTTCATTGGTACAACTCCCGGCTTTGAGCTACGATCCCCGCCTTGGATAACAAGTGGTCCTGCAGTTGCTCCTACAGGTCCATCTTGAATCTGTTGTTCCTGGCTAGGGTCGCCATCCAGGAGTGGCGGCGGTTCCAGAGTTGGTCCTGCAATGAGGAATTGCACGGGTTGCAAGGGTAGTGTGCTTCACTTCCCAAGTGTGGATTCTTGCACTACTGATGGCCTTGGCGTCGAAGTGTTCAGGGCATCTCTTGGCACTCCTACTTGTTTTGACACCATCCATGTGCCATGTGATGTACGAGTCGTTGTCTGATTTTCCTAGAAACACTCCTCTCATCCAAATTGGATCTCCTTTCCTACTGTTCTTCATGTTGGTCCTGTGGACTAAGACCATCAAGCTCTCACCAAACTCTGCCAATTGTCCTTGGAAGGGCCTTCCTGAAATCCACCCGTAAGGTGTCATGCCAGTTCCTGAATGCCTGTGGTGGCGATTGAGGGTCCAACTAGCATGCCTAAATGCCCAACTGAGCAACAAGAATTCCTGCGTTCTCTTCTACACCTTTGAGTGGGGTCAAGGCTAGCCTACGAATTGTTTGGATGGCTCTTTCTGCCATCCCATTGGTTTCCTTTCGACCTGAGACTGCATCCTGAAGAACTGTTCCTAGTCCTAATGAGGATCTTTGCTTCTGGGTTATATTCTTCAGCTTGGTCATGGTTCCTTCGTTGTCAGCTTTCAGGTTGATAGAACCATACTGCAGTTGAGTGCTCATGTACGTAACTCCTTCAGCTAGACGCTGAATGAGATCCTTTCCTTTAGATGCTGTAGAAATACACACTCTGTTCTTACTCCAAGAATCGACGCACACAAGACTTACTGCCGCTGCAACTTCATCTTGCTCAACGACTGGTGATACTGACCCCTTGTCATTGGGTGGTGGCGTGTTCTCAAAACCCGCCAGCTTCTCTGCAACAGCTGAACTTGATCCTTCAGTCTTTGCAACTCCGGATCCGGTGAAATCAGCAGGATACAGACCAACCACAAACTCACACATTTTTGCTGCAAGTTGCGGGGATGCGTGAACTCGCTCATCGTTTCTGGAACTCACAGACTGCGATCCTGAAACACACACGCGTTGGCAGTTCATCAAGCGATACATTCTCATCTCGAAGCTTTGAGCACAAAGCTTGGCAAAAGACAACCTCAAGCATACTGCGAAAGCCTGCAAAGAAGGTCGGCCTCCCCTCTGCGATATGACGGATCCAATATGAATTCCATCCTTGATACAAGACTGTGTGCAACGGTATCATGTGAGTTGGGCTGTTGTCCAGCCATTTGCAGGTCGTCCACTGTCTTTTTTACCCATCGAGACATCGGAAGGCCTGCTATGTTGCGGCTGTCCAGATAGTGTGGGTTCTGAACAAATTCAGCCGGCATCAACGGACCGAAGCTGCATTGAAGGAGACCTGCGGCCTGGTGTATCATTCGGGGAAGACAGGCTGGTTGCTGTCAAAGTAGCACTCGAAGCTGGCGGGGCAATCGGTGCAGAAACCGCCCAGGCTAGTGTTGGGTTCGGCTGCCACTGCAAGTTTTGAGGTTGCAGGATCAAAGGGGTTGCATCCAGCCACCGCTCGCGGTTGCATCTAGCTGGGCGGTGGGGCAGGGAGCCCGCCCCATGGTGCCCTCCGTGGTGTGCGATCACGATCTTCGAATGGTCACAAGAGCGATGCACTACTCGAAGCTTGAAAGTAAAGCGCTGTCAAATACTTTCCAGACATGACTGTTGATTTCCCGACGTGACTGTTGATTTCCACTTGATCTCCACGTGAACATGTGATCAAATCCGAAATCAATTCAAGACCACCACAAGAGCGCCCATGCACCGGCATATTTAAAAACGGTGGGCCCTCATGAGGGAGCTCGTACCGTACACAACTTTTAAAATACATGTCTGGCCGGTACAGCGAGACCCAAGCTTATGTGGACGACGACAAACAGGGTCGTTGATTGTTGGTGCACGTCCGCAAATGCAATCATGTCGAATCTTAGTACATGTAGAAGCATTTTCAGATTGCAGAAACCATGCAGGCATCAAGCGCATAGACATGAGCACTCAATCACAGCCTGACAAACCTCGTTTTGGATGATGATGGGAAATGAGATGCAGGTTTCCGTGCCAGTCCGTTCCCATAGCTTCATAGGCATGGCTAGGGAATGACCGCTGTGCCCCCTGCAATGTGTCCTGGTTTTTCGCCATTCAAACTCATCCGATTTTATGGTTTTTCCAACTTAGTGGATTTTTCTTGTTCGAGCAACGTCGGAAGCTATCGGAAGCTCAAATTCCTCGAGGATTGTACCACTTTCTGACAAACACCCGTCCACGAATGGACCGAACAAAATTCAATATGTCAGCATCTGCATGCCTTTAAGACACTTTTGTAGCAGCTGCGCTGAGGCGATTTTTCAAGTTTGATGCGTTTTGACGCAGAATCGCGTGATTTCCACACCCAACGAAATCAATGGCAATGTTGTGCTTTTAATGATGTTTGCAATACACAACGCTTCCCCCTAATGCAGCGCATGCGCGAGCGTGAACAGGGCTTCGGAGCGTTTTTACTGCAGTGGCTCAACGAACTCAAGGCGAATAAAATGAATCGAGACTGAGTCTAAGCTACGAGCCACTCTGCTCTGTCGGAATAGACCTGCAAGCGCAACGGGCAACTGCATCCACCATCGCCAAGGGCAGCCGGTACTTGTCGCCCTGCCCGGCCTGCAGATCACTGCGCTCCTCCAGGCAGCACTTGCAAAATCGACCGCAAAGATGCCAATGTAGTTGCTAATGAAAAGCAAGCTGCCGTGAAATTTCCTGTGTGCTTCGCCCAAGCAACCTCAGGAAATGTGGCATTCCGATGGACGAGGCTTACTGCTGCTCTTTGTGCATGGCCTCCTGTCCATCATGTTCCTTCCTATCGCTGGTCTTGCTATGATGTGTGCTGTTGGGAGATTGCTATCTACAAAGGTACGACTCCCATGAGCTACCACACACGACAACCGAAACACGAATCCTCGTGTTAGACGCCACTTCTGACAACAATCGCAACGGCCAGACGAGGACACATCCACGCTAATCTGCATTCTACATTCTGCATGACTGGCAACACTGTAGGCCAGGATAAACGCCGGTGTAGCGGTAAAGAACAGGTTTTCCTGCACGCTTCTGTAAACGCAGCTTGAACAAGCCAGCAAGCAGCGAACACGATACCTTAGGTGCCTGCACTGCTGCTGCTCCTGCTGCTGCTCCCGCTGCTGCCCGTGCTGGAGGGGATGGGGCAGGGAGCAGGCGAATGTCGGCATGGCTTTGTTGCTGTACCCTGCCACCCCGAATCGCGTGACGCCGGGAAGCTTGTTCTCCGCTTCAGTCGGCAAAGTGGATGACAAGCGGCTTGTTGCCTCGCACACCCCATGAATACTTTGGAGGCACGGTTTGTCTTGCGCAAACTCACACAAGGTTGATGCGTCACAGAAACTCAAGCATCACACATGACATCATTCCACTATAACATGTCGCAGATCTGGTCAGTGCATGATTTCGGGATCACCAAGACATACTGTCTTCCGACCATCAACTTCAGGCTACCCTGGCTCCTGCCTCCTTGATTGCCTTCGTCCCTCGCATGTCGTTGAGCTCCGAGTCGTGTCGCGCCAGGATCTCGGCCTCTTCGGCAAGCTGTCATGCTGGAAAGGCGCAGCATCGGAACTCACTGCCTGACGCTCCAGGGACTCCAGAGCTTCTTTGAGATGTGGCAGAGCCTGCAGCCCAGCTTCTTGATCTATCCAAGGTCAAGATGTGCAATCTCCCGTGCGGCCCACGCGCCTCACGCGCCTCACCGTCTGATTCCATGCCAGCACTTCGGTGAGCCTGAACTTGTCAAGTCACTGACAGCCCCCCCTGAAAGTGCTACTCATCATCTGTACCGATGGCCCGATGGCCCATTGCTGCCTCGACATGCTCTTCATGCTTGACCAACCGGTCAGAGAGCTCCTGGACTTTCTGCCGAGCTTCCTGATCTGCCGGACTCAATATGTCAGCCACATGAAAGACACGATCACACGTGCAGAGCACAAGAACAGTGTTTCTCTCTTGCGCTCCTCCAATCTTGTCTCTGCGGCTGCATTTTGCTCCTTTAGCTGCTCCTGCAGACTGCGCTTTCCGGCAGGAAAGCCATGCTCTGCTCCACGCCTCCAGCAGCTCCACTGCACCTGAACATTGCTCTGCCGTCCTTTCTTTGTGGAGTCTCGCGGTACACACACACACACACACACGCAACTGGGCAAACGTTCAACAGGTCCTGGAGACGGCATCGTTCAGCTCAGAGGCTTGCAAATCCGTGGCCTTGCACCCAGCGGAATAAGAGTGCTCAGAAAATTCGAACCTGTACAAAAAAGGAACCAAGCATTGGCAAGAACGACACCGGGCCAAGAAGGAGACGCCAAGCCGACAGTTGGAAAAACACTACGGGGCTTTGAAAGCGGGCGAAGCTTCGCATCTCAAGCTGCTGCCCACTCTCAAAATTCAACGGCGATCGTGGTACACTTCAGCGACTGCAATTACTGTCCGGAAGTCCACCTGGCCTAGCCACCTGGATGGACCATGTGCATTCGCTTCTCGCCTTCTCCTTTTTCTGAACTGACTCATCGATATGAGGGCCTTCCACACAACCGGCTGACAGTGGCAGGCGCTCGTTGCATGTGGACATGCCTGATGTTACCTTTTCCCCCTTCGTGGCCGTGCCTGAGAGTTTTCGGCCTACGGTTCTTTCATCAGCTCCACCCAATGCTCAACAGGCATTATCGTACACCGTACAGCGTACCATCTGTTCGCTCTCTCAACTTTCGGCAATGTCTTTCAAGTTCCAAAAGCGGCAAATCATTTTTCGCTCTTCCCGGATTTGTCCAATCCATGTTCCTGACAGAACGGAAACAAAGCGCTTGCGTCCTGACGGGCCTTCACCTCATCCCGAAGGAGGCCGATGTGAGCTTCCAAGTCCTTCCCAAAAACAAAAAGGATTCAGGTTACTTGTAGCGGAGGACATGTCAATACGGATCTTTGGAAAGCTTAGCTGTTTCCGAGTCCAGCATCAAGGGTTCCCACTCCCTGTTTGTGCGTGCGGATCCCGATGGTACACAGCCCATTGAAGTCAGGAATGAAGTTTCACAGGTCAGCCCTCTACGTTAGCTCCGACACCGTTAAGTCAACCCTGGTCG
>CAJNJA010007731.1:4195-42560 GCA_905231915.1 Symbiodinium necroappetens
CTGCTACTGCTACTGCTATTCCTGCTGCTACTACTACTACTACTACTACTACTACTAGCACTACTGCGACTACTATTGCTACTGCTAGTACTAGTACTAGTACTAGTACTAGTATTGCTACTGGTAGTAGTACTTCTGCGATTACTGCTTACTACTTACTACTTACTACTTACTACTTACTACTTACTACTTACTACTTACTACGTACTACGTACTACTTACTACGTACTACTTACTACTTACTAGCTACTACTTACTACTCCCTGCTCCCTACTCCCTGCTCCCTGCTCCCTACTCCTACTCCTGCTACTACTACTACTACTACTACTACTACCACTACCACTACCACTACCACTACCACTATCACTACCACTAGCACTAGCACTTCCCTTTACCGCTACCGCTACGGCTACCGCTACCGCTACCGCTACCGCTACCGCTACCGCTACCGCTACCGCTACCGCTACCAGTACCAGTACCAGTACCAGTACCAGTACCAGTACCACTACCACTACCACTACCACTACTACTCTTGCGACTACGACGAGTACTAATACGGCCTGGCTAGCCTGCGGGCCACTCCCGCGCACATGCTGATGGGCCCGGGGCCGGCGTTTCGCAGGCGCTGGATACCCCCCCTCCGCGCAGAAAAAAAATCCCACGGACGCAAAATAAAATCCCATAGAAATTCTGCACCCTTTTAATTCTTGCAAGGTGTTTGCTTTGGTCAAGTAGTTCGAGCACGTGCTTTGCCAGGCTCAACATTTCGATGCCAATCGCTCAGAGTTTGCGGCGGAGACGGGTCACTTGCGAGAATCCGATTCCGGCAAGTAGACTCGACACATTTTTCGCAAAGCAAGGGCTGAAGATGCAGATTACACTCGTTTTGCCAAGGCCTTTGCAGAGCAAATCTTAAGATTCGACACCGACGTCATTGCGAACGCAGCCAAGGTCAAGGCCGAATCACTTGTTGATCTTTGCTTCGGATGCTTCTCCCCACTTTCTGCCCAAAGTAGCCCCTGGCAGCTGCAAGATGCCGGCCGTCTCGTAGCCCCATTGCCCCATCGTAGGTCCTGCGTGAAGAGCACGCGCAGCTGAAAGCCAGACAAGAGCTCGCGGATCGGCCGGGGTCTTGGCCACGGAGCTGCCTGCTTTCAGGCTGTGCTGTGCAGCTGCGAATGTGCCAGGTCCATTCAGCAGATTTGGGAGCAGCAGGACACCGGACATCCGGCATTGATGCCGGAAGCTTCTTGAAAAGGGGCCTCTCATCCTTATCCGAATCTCAATTCGATTCACATGGGGTCGCAAGTAATGGACATGCGAGGTCAGAAGTTGTCAAAACACGTCGCTCATGATGAAAGCAAGTTCACAGAGGATGGGATCCCATCCTTTGCAGGACTCATTGGGCCGCCTCCTTGCAAGCTTGACCGAGGCACGGCGTGCAGAGCGAAGGTCGTCGGCCGGATGTAACTCCGGGCTGTTGAGATCGCAGGCTCTCCGAACTCAGCCGCAGCAGGCAGACGAGGCCCGCAAGACACGGAATCACAGAATGGAGTAATTTCTGATTAGAGTCCCCATATCGTCCCTCTAGAGTTACTACGTTTTCGCCTACCCCGAAACCCTTTTCCAATTGTTATGGAGAAGGGCACAGTGCCGAGCGAAGAGCCGGGTGTATAGACTTTCTGCTTGCCTGTTTCATCTGCCCTGCTGTCTCGTTTTGCATCGAAGAGTTGAGGTTTGTTGTTTGGGTTTTGTTGGAGTCCCTGTTGGGTGTAAAGGCGAGGGATTCGATGGAAGAAATGGCTTCACCGGATCGACTCTTTGGATTCATGCGCTTATCCCGAGGCAGCGGGCAGTGCAGCCGCTCCGGTCCCCTGCTCGGCTGTTGCAAGACGGTTTAGGGTTTAGGGGTTTAGGGTTTAGAGAGAAGTTTAGGGTTTGGGCCGGAGCCCCGCTCTCGCATTGTGAGGTGCGTGCCCACCAGCGTTCTCTTGGGTTGACCATGCAGCTGGACGAGTTGGAGCGCCAGGCCGGGCAGGGCAAAACGGCCCTTAAAGGGCAACGGGCTCGCATCTACTCTCGCAAAGGTGTCAGTCAGAAGACTCACTCTAGCCCGTCTGTTCGCTTAATTTGCGAAAGCTTATACGGCCACTTAACTTGAGGCGGTGCAGGAGTCGGTGAGGAGGAGGAGGAGGAGAGCATGGCAAGAGAGTTTGCAGGGAGTTGTGGTTAAAATCCACAAGAAAGATGCAACAAAAGCACCGGATGCCTCGTCAGACTGCGGGAACCGGCGCGAAACACTACGTCTATACCTGTAAGACCGAGTCCTTGCTGTCGAGCAAGCGGCGTTCCACTCGGGTGTCGATGGTAGCGATGCAAAGCTGGAGACTCGTCTGCCTGCAGCTTGCAGGCAGAAGACTTGGCCCGGGAGTGCATGCCTCAGCCTCCAAGCCAAGTTTCTGAGCATGTGGATGAAGTCCTGCCCCTGTTACGCAACAGATTCGCAAGGACTGGAAAGGTGCAGTCCAACCTGTACAAGGACTGTTGCGAGTTGGGAATCGCCGTTTTTGTGCGGGCGGTGATGTTTCTGCCAGGAGCCGCTCACAACAGTCGTGCGGGCCAGGCACCCATTTGAAGGTCGTCGGCCAGAAGTCACGAATTCTAATGAAGCTTCACGACAGATGTTCCTGACAGACATGCTGTGCCACACAGATCCGCACTATTGACTAGCCTTTGCTGGCATCAACTTGTCGCACTCTCGTTGCGAGGGTGCTCGCATTCAAGGTGCTTGATGCCCATGCAAGTGCGCTGGACGCCATCCAAAATCAGGTGCTGCCGGTAGCATCAGACAGAGGGAGCTAATTAGTCATGTTTGGGTTCAGCATGTTTGCAAACCAGTTTTCTGACGGCTTTCTTGTTTATTTGATCCTGAAGGTTGGCTCCGTCACTCAGCGGATCCAAGCTATCGAGGGTGCCCTGTGAGGGTGGAGTTAGGCTGATGCTGAAGCCGCTGAAAAGTCTGCCTCTGTGCGGTAACGTCTTGCGCCGCCACTTAGATGGCTAGAGTGCCTAGAGTAAGAGGAAAGACTGCATCCCACTGGAGCATGTGGACGCCAGCGCGAACATTGGGGATTCCTTCGCTTGATGCACGATGCTAGTGAGCTTGTGATGCTTCATTTCTCCGACATAAGCTGTATTGCTACTTCGGAACCAAACTTGGCTTCCTGTGACTATCTTGGGAGCATCTAGCATAGAATGCCACCGGTGACAAGCTGAAAGACAGCTCTTTTCCACAGCTTCGACGGCTCCAAGCGGCTCTAGGCACTGCTCATTTTCGCGTGTCTCACTCACAGCCATGCCTGTCGGCACTTCGAACAAGGCCCAGTGCGAGCCCTTCAATGACGCTGCAACAAGGTGTAGATCCACAGCGGAAATTCGGCCATTGCGCCTCATTGAACAAGCAGCCTAAGTTTCTGACGTTTTTCATCCAATTGCTGAATGTCTGGTAGGCCCAGAACGATGTGATCCGCAAGAAGGCTGGCGGTTCAAAGAAGGACCTCTGGGGTGCATTCCATGTGTCAATGGCAGCCCAGAACCGGCTGTGCTAAATCGGCTGTGGGGCTCCCGATTGGTGCAGGAGCAAACGGACGAGGACCAGGGAGCAACATCAGAGCTCGAGCATTGCTGAAGCAAATGCTAGGGCCTGCCATCTGTCATCGTCCGTCTTTGCTACTAGCAGTGTCACAGTGTCTTCTTTCCGAACGCGGAGGACCTCGAGTTCAAGAAGAAGCAGGTGCTGCAGGGCGCTACAGCTGCTAGTGCCGGTGCATTTAACGCAACATTACTAATCATTCAGGTCATTCCGCAGGCAAATAAGTTTGCGCCCGCAGGCCGAAGAGAAGAAGGCCATGGCTGCAGCTGCTAAGGCCCTGCTGGGATCTTCTTGGAAGTTTCAGGGCCCTGAGGCACATTATCTCTAGGTTTGGAGGCTCTGCTCAACTGACCACAGATCTGCGAGTTGGATTTTGTTCCAGCTTAGTTCTTGTTGGTGAGTTGCAGCTTCGAATTGATGTCAGTCAATGGGAAAGAAGAAGTCTCGACCTTGGCTTCTCAGAGCTACAAGTTGAACTTCTCGCAGTGGCTTCATTCACGTGTCGTTCTTGACACGAAAAGCACGCATTCCGAACACCTGCAAAGAGTGTTTTCAAGATCTGGGAAGCCAGCTACCTCAGTGCATGCTCCTGCGATTCATCACTTTGGCTACTTGCAGAGCTATGTGAAAGTGTGGATGCAGTTGCAAGCACTTCACAGCTGCAAAGCTCGAGTCTTGAGCCGAGGTGAGATGGAGCAGGGAGAGCAACCTTTCAACACAGCGGGACGGACCATTGCACCACCATGCCAGCTTGGCCGAAGATCTCAGACCTCAGGCCCTTCTCTATGAGTGGTTGTGACATTAGTGAGGAAAGATATACAGGTGTCCTCGCTTTTTGTGGGGAATTGGCTGAGATTGAATTCAGCAGCTGGCGTGACAGCTCTTGAGCAGCTGGCACTGCGAATGCCTTTGCCAAGAGAGCTGCCGACGATTGGCCAGCAAGACCGGCACATAGGGGGCCGGCAGGCAACAGACTTCTGAACTGAGTGACAGAAGGCGCAGTTTGCCATGGTTTTATGGTTTTGAGATTCGCAGTTTGCGGTGTTGTGCCCACGGCACCGTTTTCTTCAACGGCTTGTCCGACACATCTGGCCAGCAATCTCTGCCCCACATGTCTGATATGAAGAATCTACTTCGTTTTCTCCCAGCTTTCGGTTTGGAGACATTCAATAACTAGGTAGAGGCACTTCATGGCGCGCTCTGCAATGGGGCTGCGGGCCGTTGTGCTGTGCTGGGTCGCCCTAACGCACGCTAGGCTTGGCTAGGGGCTTGCTGTGTGCCCTGAAGATGTCCAAGGGTTGAGTTCTGCCTCTTTGAAGTCACCGCACCTGCGAACTCAGACTGCAAACCTGTGCATGTAAGAGAGTGCCCTGCTAGCTTTGGGGCGATCATCAATGCTGATGGAACAGTGACACCTGAATGTGACTGCCTCAGCATCCGGCACCCACATGTCTCTCAGCGGTCTTCCTTTGCACGTGTAGTGTTGGAAAGAGAATCATACGCATCCGACAAGGTTTGGGGGGAAATGCTACTCAGCTGGCCGACGTCTTTGAGTCGACGAACTGGGAAAGAGGCGCAAAACGCTGACAGATGGGTGTGGTGTGCCGTCAGACAAACTTGGCTTTTTGGCTTATTAATCACGCCCCGTGCCATTTCAACTCCTGGTATCTGGTCCGGGACTGCTCGGGGAGAAGCCAATACATAGGGTGTTCTTCTGCATGTTTCCGTTGCAGGCCTGAACCCACAACGGGTCTATAATCGCCGCAGCGGCCAAGAAGACGTCGAGGTCCGCAGCCTGCAGCTTCGCTCGGCGGAAGGCTTCGAGTTATCGAAACAGCTCACTTCGAAAGTCAAGACATGCTCCAGGCATGGCTGAGTGCTGGGGACGTCTGCAGCGGGCATCGGTGCGACAAGGCGCACATGCACAGGGAGGGCATTGTGCTTCTGTGATTTGTTGGTTAGTGAATTGCCTAGCACCGACACATCGTGGGAATCGCCCGCCAGGAAGCTTGCCCCTGCGGCTGCTTGGTTGACTTGATCTTGGGGCTGAGTTCGTCTCGCTTTTGTCTCAACGTGGATGCTTGTCTGCATGTCTCGTTGTCTTGTACTGTAGCTCTGCATCGCTCCATGGCTCTGTCCATGTGCTTTCCTTGTTCCATCCTTGCTGTCGACAGAGTCTTCAGACCATCACAGCACGTCTCTTTGTATCTTTGATCGCCTGCACTGTTTCAGTCCCTGTGTTACTCTCTCTCGCTCGCTTGCTCGCGCACTCTCCTTTCCTCCCGTTCGCTCGCCGGATTGGTCGCACTGCCTCCCTGTTCTGTGCTTGATCAATCTTCGCTCACTCGCTCTCTGTCTTTGACTTTCTCTCTCCCTCGCTCCCTCCCTCCCTGTTTCTTGGCATCATGCAGATTGAACGAAGTGGCACAGGTTGCGAGTGCGGTACCACGGCAGATCCCGGCCTCTGCTATGTGCCGAAAATTGTACTGTAGCGCTGTGCGGGCCGAAAGATACAAAATCGCGTGCCATGGATTGAAGGAGTAGCGTTTGGTTCTTGGGGCTCCAGGGATAACATTGTTTCATCTTCAAGCGGATCTGCCAACCTACGAGACATGTAGCGGGGTTGCTGCTTGGCTCTCAATCGCATGTCAGATAGAAAGGCAAGCACCCTTCAACTTAGAACTTTGACTGAATGCTCGCACTGTGGGCCCGGGACTCCTCCAGCTTCACTCTCCGAGCGTCACAGCTAGTCACACCCCTCGAAGCCATCAGTCTCTCCGACTCCTCAAAGCATCCCTCGGCCTATGGACGCCATCGCTGCGTGGCATGGGCCTCTTCGGAGCGCCCACAGATGGTCCGCTGGAGAGTATCCCGGTTGCAGCTACTGGCTCGTCACAAGGTGTATCTTTGGCCATCAGACGCATACTTGAAGGATCAAGCTTGCCGCATGTGTCGTGAGCCGAGGACCTGTTGCGGTCTGCCACAGAGAACGGCATCAATGTGCAGGTCCCCAGTACCAAGTTACCAAGTTCGGAATGGGACCTGTAGTTCTGCAGAGACGTTCCATGCAAGGGCTGCGAGCAGCAGCCAGCCGTCGGCACTGCGCAGAACAGCACCGATGGCACCGAGTCCTTGCCGGAGGCGCCCACCAAGCGGTAAACCAGCACAGCTTCCATAGTCAAGAGCCCCATCGAATCATGGAAAGGCATGCATGGCATGCAACCTTTGCAGGAGGTGGAGGACGAGGACCTTCCTCCTCTTGTCTCCCATGAGCTGGAGGATCTCTCTGGGAACGAGTTGGTGCAAGCTCGCTCAGAGGATTTAGGAAGCTAGAGTTGCCGCAAAGGCAGAGGGTGTCACAACTGAACGATCAGTCTGTGCTTGTCAATCAGTGTAGACGAGTGGGGCGTTGTGCCAGCGGTGGAGGTGCAAGCTTCAGTGAGAGGGTCACCAGTAAAGGCCCCGCTTGCCAGGAGTGTGCGGGACCCGAGGCTGATGAGCCGCAGTACCCGGAGCCCAGGACGGGCGGATTTAGGGAGTGAAGAGTCCGAAGGACCAAGTCCATCATGTTTGAGCAGTAGGCTGCGCACAACAGTCATGTCAGGGTCCGAGGTGACATTCGTGACCGTGCGCTTGCAGAATCCTGTGCCTGTGTCGATGTGACGGCGTGTCTCCAGCTCGTCGTCGGAGTGGTGACTCTTGCAGGACGGACGAGGAGCCGACCGAGAAAATTGAGGACATGCCTGAGCAGGCCTTCCCGGCCCTTTTGGGGTGCAGTGAATTGCCCCGCATCTTGCCGAGATCGAGGAAGAAGAGCCAGACTTGGTTTTGGACGACGAGGATGTCGAGGAGGAGAGCCATGGGCTTGGGCTGGTGGAGTGGTCAGGGAGGGCAGCGTAGGCACATTGCTTCGCGAGGAGCTCTTTGAGGAGTCGCTGCCGAGTCCTGCGGTTGCCCACCCGAAGCCAGAGGCTGTTTGCTCTTGAATTCAGCACAGCAAAGGTTGTAGTTCCTCCGGCGTGAGAGTACCTGTCTGCCTTGCAAGGGCATCACTGATGGCCCCTGGCATGCCGGTGGCTTCGAGAAGCTGATCTGCAAGTAGAGCCTTCTGTCAGTTCGTTTCGCGTCTCTCCGAAGGGGACGGATGGCTTCCCTCCGACCATGTCGCATCACTCCGCTGAACCGATTATCTCCGTCGTAATGACCAGGAGCATCTAGAGGGACCATCCTCGAAATGCCGTTTATCTTGAGGTTCTTTGCGGCTTTCGACTCTGGCAACCTTTGTGGAGCTGCCCTGGCGCGGCCCTGTGAAAGCCAGGACCACCTGGCCAAGAAGGACAGGCTGAAACCAAGGCTTCGACTCTCCGATCTTAGTCTCCCTCCGTTTGTGTTCGACGGAGGGTGTTACGATGTGTTACGGCTCACATGCTTCTCATTACCATGCCGGGGCATGTCGAGTCGAGTCAGAGAACCGGGACTAGAGCTTCGCAAGTTTGGTCCACAACCTGACCATCTGTGCGCTGTCATGCCGTGGCACGAGAGTTTGGGGTTTAGGGGTTTGGGGTGGGCTCAGGGTTAAGGGTTTGGGCCATCCTGGGGTCAGGCTAATGGAGAGGAAAATTTGCATGTCTTGCCAGTCTGCCGGCAACCCCCAAATGATTCGACTCTTGATGCGTGCAGGGACTGTGCCTGTTGAGGTGGCCCAAGCAGGATTCCGTGCCGTTCTGCACACCCATCTGCGTCATTCAAGCCGAGTCGCCCTCAGCAGCATGAAAATGAAGCTGGCCTGGCGCGTGGTCATGGGCCTTGTTATGGCTGCCCGTTTTACGGCTGTCTGCTCTCCAGAAAGATGCTTGACCCCTGCTACAAGTGGGTTTGCCACGAAGGGCCACGAACGGTCCTTGTGCAAATAGGAGTTGCTCTTAGTTGCGTTAAGTTGCTTATCAGCTCATGGTGGAGAATTGTGCAGCAGCGCTTCTAAGGCTGGGGCCTGAGAATTGTTTGTGAAACGCACAGGGTCACAGGGGCCGGCATCGATGCTTTCGGAGTCATGCTGTCTCGTCATGACCAGTTCTTTGAGTCTTTGACCGTTTCGCTGATGGGTTAGCGCATCTTGGATGCCAACATGCTGTGCTGTATGTTTGGCCGACTACGAAACAGGTGAGTCCCGCGCACCCCTGAGGCGGTGCCTGAGGTTGTCTTGCGGAACCGTGAGCTTGTTTAGCCGCGGTGTGCATTGGATGCCTTCGCGCTTCGCGCTTGTCCTCGCTTGTACTCGCATGAAATACATTCACTTGGGGCGGAAGACGGGTAGGCGCTGTTCGGGTGCACTCTGGGGAGAAGCTTACTTGTTGTAGGCATGACAGCTTGGCTTGAAGTCCCGGCTATGGCTTACCTATGCTGGGCTCACTTGTTACGAAAGCTCTTTCAGTGGAGAGATGAGCTTTCGTTTGAGACCCAGGGGGGACCACCCAGAAACTGTCCCAAAACACGCTCCGTTTTCGAGCCAACCTGTGGGCCGCGCGGGTTCTTTTTTGGGGGTGCATGCGGGAATGCAGCAGAGACGTCCTTTTGGAGAAACGGGACCCCGATGATGCTTATGATGCCTGGTGCCGGGGTGGGGGGGCGGGGGTGATGTGCAGCGGCAAGCAGCTTGTTCCGGTTTGTGAGCTTTCGTCCCACTCCCCCATTGGGGCGCAAGTTCTTTTGCCTCTGGTGATGGTGTTTGTTGTGTTTCCCCTTCGTCGACTTGAGGTTGATGCTGACGAATGCTTGCTATGCAGCATCCGGTGTGTAACTGAGCATGGATGAACAATTTAGTATACCATGATGGCCATGGGCATTCTGCAACAGCAGCTGCTGCAGAATGCTTCTGCAGCTGTCTCGCAGCCAAATGGCTTTCATGGGCAATTGGCAACACATGGCTCGTGGTATTCTCATGCACCACATGGATCTATGATGCCACCTCCCTCGATCGCAGCGTGTGTACCGTCCCTGACTCTGGACATGCTTTGGCATCAGCAGGGCCACCTCATGGCATACCGCCACTGCCACCGCCTGACACATCTGCCAAAAAAGACAGTGAGCCTGATGCTACCCCATCCAGGATCGAGTGCAGATTTTGTCGTCGCTGCACTCGGAAAGATTGCTGGTCCTTGCATCCCAGAGGTAGGCTCGTGGACAATTTCCCTTGGCAGTCACGCAGTCGAGAGCGCTTTCGCTCACCCCAGCTCAAGGCCTCCCACTCGGTGCTTGGATGGAAGCTTAGATGCGGCTTGGGCATCCGATGTTTCCCCGCTGCTAGGACGTGAGGATGCCATGTTCTGTGACACAGCCCAGAAGCCTCATCACCTTCTGCGCGTCGCACCCATTCCATGGCCAAGAGCTATGCTCACAAGCACTTCCTTGTCAGCTAGGTGGAAGTAAGGGCCCTGATCTGGCTATTGCGCGCATGGGTGACATGCTGAGGTTAAGGGCTAAGCGTCTCATCGACTCATCGACTGTGTGGTGGTTCTGTGGGACGGCCAATCTGCCAACTGCAGGCCCCCTCCCCTTGCGGTTGTTTCTTGCTTACGCAGGCTACAACAGCGGAGAGGAGACGACATTCGTCTGATGCACGCAGTGCTTTGCAGTATCCGCTCCAAACCTGTTGTTTTGGGGCGCCTCCGTGCTATGATGTAGGCCTCCCTCAAGGAGGGGCTTTGTCCACTGCCATGTGCTCTGGACATGGCTTGTGATCGGGTGATCTTCAACCTCGAACCTGACAAGTCGGCACTGCTGGATTTGCAACCCTCCGCTAACCACCTTTCAAGTCTCCTTTCCCTGTATGGCAAACCCTTCCCTCGCACTTCCTCCTACAGATGCTTGAGTTACCGGCTCCGTGGCAGCAGCCTGGAAAGACATGGTTGAGAAGATCCTTCGCAAAACTGGTATCTTGGTCTGATGGGGACGGGCGAACCAGGTTCCTCTGGCCCATCTTGTTCGCCTTTGGCTCTTCTACGTGGAAGTTGTTGCTGTGCCGCTTCCCTCTACCCAGGCGTCGTGGTTGGATTTGCTCCGACGCAAAGCGTTGTGGTCGATACCATGGTCGTGCCTGCTTGGGGCAAGCCGCCTTGGGCTTTGGGGACGCATGATGTATGACCCAACGAATTTTTGCGTTGGCGCGCACGGTGGAGGGCACTTGGGCTCACCAGGTCACCATTGACCTCCAGAACGTCTTTGCACTGAATCAACCACCGGACCCACCACGGTTTAGGGCGACCTCAAGCGATACCTTCAAACATGCATTGAGCTAGCTTGGCGTGAAGTTGTGGATGCTTGCACCGGTCAAACTCGCCCACTCACTTTCCGTTGCAGCTTGCTGAAAGATCAGATTCTGAGAGGCATTTCTGATCTGTTCACATGTGCGAATTTGCCTTTGGATTGCTCCATCGTCGTGTTGCGCTTATTCTGTGGTGGACAGGGGTTGCGGGCAGGTGACTGTTGTGACAATTTGCCACTCTCGCGATACACCTGCTGTGTATTCTGCTTAAAGCATGGTAACTTGGAGTCTGACACTCTGCGCCACTTCCTTTCTGATTGCCCCGAGTCCATGGCGGCGGACCTGGAATCCGCCGATGACCTGACTGATCTCTTGCTTCATCCTGATGCCTGGCTCATGGCCACAGACAAGCGGCAGAATTGTCGAGCATCTCCGAGAGGTATGAAGCTAGGGCCCAGGAAGATTGAACTTCTTCTTGAGAGCTTCTGGTCGCCCTTCCTTATGTCACTCGCGCCGCTGAGCTTGTAATTCTGGCTGTGTGCGCTCCTTGGCCTTTTCAACATGCTGCCGCATGGGGCCTGTGACGGTGAGTTGGGAGTGAAAGCCACCCCCCGAGTGCATCACGCTTCAGGCAAGAAAAAGCAAGTCTCAGTGGATGCCACTCGGCACTAAAAGTTCGGCATAGGACCTTCGAGCTGCAGACGTGCTTTGGGCTGCGGCGGAGCCTCAAAGAGGAGACTTGGCTTGGGCACGCCGCACTCCTGATGCTGTAGAACAGCAGCGTCATGTGATGTGCGTGTGGCAGTGGCAAAGATTTGTATCTGTGTGATTGTCTGGCAGACAAGGCAAGCTGCTGTACAAGATGACCCAAAGCTGCGCCGTGCGGAGGGAGCCCCACCCCAAGGCCAAGCTGGTCACCAAGAAGTCTGCCGGAGCTCGCCTGCACCTCGCTCTGCATTTGGGGGGCTTGTAGAGTGGCCATGGTGTCGAATCTGCGCTGTGAAGGAGGATTTTGTCCGTAACATGGAGCTTGCAAGGTATGCCAGCCGCAGGGTGACCCTGAGCGGGTGGCAGAAGTTGGCTGATGAGGCCATAAATTCTTGCTTCCACTTGAGATAACTTGTTCCCATGTCAAGAAGTAGAATCACAGTCGACCCGTCACTGCATACTTCTTCGACTGGCTGCAGACACTGGCTTTTCTTGTAGAAATGGCTACAGGACGGCTGGGCTCAGCTGGGTCCTGCCACAGCAGAAGCCGAGGGCGCCGAAGCGGAGCTACTGCGCAGGGGGCCCAGGCCGAGAGTTTCAGCGTTTGGAGTTGAGCCTGTGTGGCTTTGTCACTTCGAAGTTGGAGCCAAGGCCTAGGGTTGCAGAGGGTTCAGAACTTGCTTTTAGTTTTTGCATCGACGTGTGTGTCTCTGTGTGTGTGTGTGAGTAAATAAATATGTAAGTAAGCAGCCATCAAGCAAGCAAGCCAGCAAGCAAGCAAGGAAGGAAGGAGGAAGGAAGAAAGCAAGTAAGAGGTAAGCGCAAGCGTCCATTCGATTGCATGCAATCTTTCTGTCATTTGGCTTCGAGAACTGCTGTAGGTGCCTCGCGCATCCTTGTTCACAAGCAAGTGCGAGCGATGAGTGCACCGCCAGCTGCCCTCAATTGCCAAGGGTTTGCGTCGCAAGATGTCCAGAAGAGCTGTGATGCCCAAGGCCTGCTAGCAAACTGTTGACTTCAGCGACTGCCTCCCTCGACCCAGCTCCCATGCAGTTACATATTAGCCCTTGCTCCGAATCTTCGTTCTGCTTGTGATAGGCTCCGGCGACGAGACGATGTCGCCAACATCACCGTGCCCCAGCTCGACCTGACATGCCCGGGGTCGGCGTTTAACATAGATATCTTTGATAGCATAGATCGCCAGAGATCTATTCTGTTTGCGCTCAATGCTAACATCCTTTGGGGGCCCCACCCCGCCCTGGGAATTGGAAGAGTTCCGAGGCCGCAGCAGGCCAGCGAACCGAGCGCCGGCACCGCTGACGGAGGAGGCAGAGGCGGAGGCGGAGGCCCTTCTCCTCCTCCTTCTTTGGAATGCAACAAAAGAGCTCATGAACTCGGGGTTGCTCCTGAAAAGGCTATCCCAGCGCCCCGATGCCGTCGGCTGCTTCGGGCCTTTGCTTCGAGGTCACGGCTTCTTGGTCGGAGGTCCGATAGTCAACACACGCCACAGTGGAAAACCCACTTTGAAAGAGACGAACCGGTGCATTTGTGGCCACAGACTCTCGAGTCGTTCCTGTCATCGTGCTGAGGGTTATACGGTGGAAGCATCAAGAGTGTGGTGCGAGTCAGGGAATTGTGCTGGTCAGGGAATTGTGCTGCCAATCAGAGAAGGGAGTCAGGTATCCGGCAGCACACAGTCAGTAACACAAAGGCGTGGAGGTTGCACGTCTAGCACGCCGCGTCGATCGGGGGGCTGTTCACCTAACAATCCGTTTTTGGTTTAGGGATTGCTTTGCGTTGAGCCGTGAGTTGCAGGGCTCGCCCACCCAACACTCCGCCGTTATGAACCAATCGGAGAGAGCCTGGAGTCCCAAGGCTCGCGCAGACTGCGCCGGCACGCCCTTTGCCAGTGAGGCAAAGGCACAGCACAGAGCCGTGAAGCCGCTAAGTAAAAAGTGCCGGCGTTGAGGAGTGCCAATGGTTCCACTTCGGCCTGCGGGGCCGCGAGCTGGGCCCTGGCGAGCCTCGGCGTTTGGAAAGGGAGAGCACTGCGAAAAAAGTAGGAGAGGGCCAACAGGGCAAAGAGAATGAGGGGCAGAGGGGCTTCCAAGCGTGGCCTTGATCTTGGCTTGGCCAGGAGCGGCTCTCCTTTCGCGTTCTGGGCCTCAGCCGCTACAGGCGGATGGAGACGACGCGCATGGTAAGCGGGCGGCTAGGAAGCAAGCAAGCCATGAATCATATGCAAATCCAACCAAAGAGGCAACTTTTACGTTCTTGCCTGGCTGGGAGTTCCAGGCATCCTTGCCTGGCTACTGAGGCAGTTGCTGACCGATGGGCTCCAGCCTGTGTTTCGATCCAGTGCGGATGCTGGCTGGCAGCTGGTGAGGGGCGAGATCGGGATGCTGCGGCTGCCAGAGTCTGTGCTGCAGAACATGCTGAGGCTGTGCTTCAGCCTGGATTTTGGGCCTCGAGGCATCCAAAAGCCCCGAATACGATGCAGCCAAGGACGGCATGCTGGCCTTCACCTTCGAGTCTTGGCTGACAGGTGGACGGGAATGCGCTCCTTTTTCGCGCATGCACATTCGAAACTTCCCTGCCATCTACTCGGCGTGGCGGCAAAGATGGGCTCCTGACCTGCTTGTTGCAACCCTTCGCAGCAGCAAGCAAATGTGCCTAGTCAGGTTGGTTGTCAGGACCCGTGTCACCTGAGCAGCTCATGCCACTGTTCGCTTTAAAACGATGCCCGTGTTCTCGTTGCTTGTCGGGTCACCTGGCCTTTTCTCTGAGGGAGTTTTTTGAAGCGCCAGGGCCTGAACCAGCCAGTGTTCGGGCCCTTGCTTTTGAGGAGCACACGATGTCAAAGCCACTGGCAGCGGATGAGGAGCTATATTTCGCTCTGACCTTCCCCTACCCGCTCGGCCAGTGGCTCAGACCAGTCTTCTTCGAAGTTTGGTTTACGTTGCATCTTCGCTTTGCGTGAGCATTCCAGAGGCCGGATCTACTCGCACCTGAACAGTGCATTGAAGTCCCTGGTGCACGGCGGGGCCTATGTCAACCGCGAGCAGCTGACCACGTCGTTGGGAGGCCGGGAGCAGGGGCCCAGAAGGTACGGTGCGAGGGGAGGAGGTTTGCTGCAAGCTGAAGCAGGCAATCGCGCTCGCAGGTCATCCCATTGAGCTGGTCACCGTGACACGTCGTTCGCAGCGCTCTGCAAAACGCCAGCCGCTTTTGCCGGACTTGACGCAGGAGGCAAACGGGCACAAAGTACTTCAGAGATGTGCCGCAATGTCTTCCGCAAGAGATGGTGGCCGTTTCTCAGACACATGTGCCTACAAGGCCGCTGGTGTGTTTTATGTTGCACCTTGCAGTGGTCATGCCAACGTGCGGTGGGTTGGAGAACTGAGTCTCGTGTATATGTTGATATCTGTGCCAGGCAAGTCTGCACCCAAGTCACACTGCCTTGAACTCCCAAAGAGAAACGGTGGCTTCAGGGCCTTCCCGTGTTGTGACATAGGAAGCCCAGCGGCCTTGGATCTTTCCAGAGCGCCGTGCCATCTTCGTCAGCGCAAGGGTGCACCCGGGAGAGACGCCGGCGAGCTTCATGTTGGAAGGCTCGGCCCGGATCGGAGTTGTGGTATCTCCTTGCTTCAGGCTCTGGTGTGCTGGCATTCCGGGTATAAAGGAACACGGAAGTCTGAGGGCCGCGATGCCGTGCGCGGCAGCTGCGCACGCGCGATTCGAGCGCAACAGCCGATTGAAGAACCGTTTGAAGAATCGGCGATTCAATGAGTACATGATTCAACGGGGTCTCGGGTCTTCAGGACTTATGGATTTGCCTTTTGCTGGAGTTTGGGGGCCAGGGCTTTGGCGCTTTAAAGTTCGAAAGTTTCGGGTTTAGGGTTTGAGGGCTCAGGGTTTTGCGGCTTCGGGCTTATGGGTTCGGGGTTTTAGGGTTAAGGAGTCATAAGGCCTCGTATTCAGGGATCTGCAGGGTCAGGGTTCGGGTGTTGGGGTTTCAGGGTTTTGGGGTTCATGGAGTAATTCGGGAGTTAGGATGTCGATCTGTGGGGTATCGGCAAAGGCAGCCGAGAATTCAGGATGTTGGGGTGTAGGAGCCAAAAACCGTTCAGGGTTGTTGGTTTGGGGATGGGGGTTTGGGGTCTATTGACCAGGAGAGCTTTCTGCGGTTTAGGGTTTGAGGCTTTAAGGTTTTGGGGTTCTATGGCTAAGGCTTATAGAGTTTGCGGTGTACAGTTTCAGGTTTAGGCTTGAGGGTTTCGGGGTATCAAATAGCAAAGGAGAGCCGAGTCTTTGGGGTTTTCGGGTTACCTAGGGTCGTTGAGTTTAGGGTTTAGGTGAACGGGTTCAGGAGACGCGGCTACAAAGCCGGAGACTTGAGTCAGCGAATCTCCGATGAACGAATCCTGCGTGCACGAATCCGCCTCCCCACGCAAGGCGCGAAAGATGGGTGTGCAAACCTGGGTTCGCGAGCCACGAGTCCAATTTTAATGTGTGGTCACTCCGGCCAGAGATGCGGATCACAGCTGCCCAGACGTACAACCGCTGCCACGTTGTCGTTTTTCTCAACGCTATCAGAACATTTCCCAGAGCCACTCGTTGGCTCTGCGTTTTGCATCGGTGTCGACCAGGGTGACGCGCAAGCCATGTGTTTTTTTGCAAAGGTTGGCTGAATGAATCCCATTGGTTGACGTAGGGACTGACTGTTTCGTCCGCTCAGGGTCTGGCTGCAGATGTCAACCAGAAGGTTTAGATATCAGGTTTGCAACTACCAACGCCTTCCGCCCTTTTTGTATTGTGTGCACTTCAGTTGTCGGGGTGACTCCACGAGCGGCGTGAAAGGAGCCTGTCGTTCGATTGTCGCATTGACTGAAGGTCTCCTGGACTTCCTCGCCTCTGGCAGCTCAGAGGCCATGGAGTTGCTTCGGCAGTATGTGGTGCACGTGGTACCCGTGCTGAACCCCGACGGTGCCTGGGATTAAAGAGAACTTCGAGGGCTCTCGTTTGTTTCCCATTTGCAACACTTTCAACGGACTTGGCCGTACTCGTAGCCTTCATGAGTTTGATGCTTGATATTCTTCTTTCAAGACTATTTTGGTAGCTTTCGCTGGTTGATCGTTCATATACTTAATCTGAGTTTTGATGGAAGCCTTGTCACATGTACACAGACTTGGCAAATCGGGCAGACATGACCACAAAACGCCCAGAATCCCAAGCCGAGGCGCAGTCTTGGCTTTGGTTTTGGGCTTTGGAGTTCAGCGACTATCGTTTCATGTCGTTCCTTGCACGCTCCATTCGATTCTCGTATGTTCCATGCAGGGCCCGCCAAGGTAGTCGTCACAGGCTCGTATCTTGCCGGAAGCGCAGCTTTTGGGCCACTTTGCCGAGGCGTGGCCTTCGGCCACCACCGCCTGGACATGCGTGCAGAGAATCTCAATCGGGTTTACGGCAAGGCCTCTTCTCGGCATTCCATGTTGCCGAATCCTTGATCAAGTTGTGGACAATGTCCTGCGCAATGCCTTCATGACGAAGACGAAGATGTGTGTGTGTGTGTGTGTCTTGGTTTGTGGCAGCGCCAGAAGCGTGCCAGGCAAGTCTCGAGCATCACCCCTCGATCGTCGCAGCAGAGAAAGCCTGCCTCTGCGCGCACGAGCACCAGGTCGGAAAAGCTTTTGGATAAAACCTGCTAAGAAGCGTTAAGAATCAAGAAGATAACCGAGATGTCTTACGCCAAAACTCCAGGGGGGCCTGCGGCTGTACCTTGACCTCCATGCCCACAGTAACCGCCGTGGTGCCTTCCTTCTGGCGGATGCTGGCCGTGACGCGGAAGCCCGGCTCTTCGGCTGGGCCTTGGGAAGGCCCGGGCCGCGCAGTGTTGGCTTCTCGCATCCTCTAACGTCAGGGCCGTTGCATCAGCTCTGGCAGTCATCCAACTCTGTGTCTCTTCTCTCTTCGCGTCCCCTTGGGCTCGGGCTCCGGATTTTCTTCAGCCTTCGACGCCCTGGAAGCGAAGACAGGTGCTGCAACATCTTCGAGTACTCGCAGAGTGACTTCAGCGAGTCCAAGCGAGGAACTGGAAAGTCCACGATTGCAAAGCTGACCCTCGGTCTGGCATTATTATTGCTGTTACTGTAGCTTACCGTCGACATGCCCGTGCAGACATGTCTATCGGTATTTCTATCACCGTTCGGGAGTCGAGCACTCGGTGCACCATCGGAGCATACTGTGGGTTGCTCGCAGATCAGGACCGGAAATCCCCTTTGCTACACCGTAGAATGCCACTACATTCGAGGCCCTTCTCGCCTAGGGTCTACCAGCGGATGGCAGTTCATGTGGGCATTCCTTGTCCAAACCCAAACCTCCGACTCCGAGAGCCAAAAAGAGACCTTGCTACTTCGCTCTCGGGTTTTGGGCCTTAGTTGTAGGATGATGAGAAGCTTGGCTCTATTGGAGGCCACCACAGTGCCGAGCCCTTCGGGCCTCAAGCGTGGTATCGTCTGGGGTGGTCGCTCTGCCGTGCACTTCTGGCGTTGGACTTCGCGCGGCGCCCGAGGCAGGGGTCCGTGCAGGTGAGAGTAGAAAGTGTATAAGCTCAAACGACTAAGTACCCTAACATTAAGTATCTATCATACATGATGTATTAAGTATCTATAATATATGATATAGTATGTACCGTATAATATTTATGCTGTGTAGCTGCAGGTCTCCAAAGATCTTCCAAGTCTTTCCGGTTGGAGGGCAGAAGGCATTCTGGTTCTCGGATTCCCTTGAGGCCGCGGTTGATGAAGGCTGTTTATATCATGCGTGCGAAATACAGGAGTGAGGGTGGGTATCAACGCGGCACGACTGTCCTGTCGTTCCCAAAGGGTGACGGTGATGGTGCTCTTTTGAACACTCTTCAGGCCTGCTTGTGCAAAAGTGAAGGGAAGTGGCTACTCTACTGGCTGAGGCGGAGCCTCTGTCCGCCTGGTGCAGATCCGATGGTGCGTTACCGGGAGGCTCGACATTCTTCGTATTCCCACCCGACGCGAGCCCGACGTGGGACTGAAGTTCTAACAGACCTTGCCAAGATCACGATGGCAGCGCGGCGGCTTCTCCTCGGAGAGAAGGCGGCCAGAGGAGGCATGCGGGTGGTGAAGGAATTGGCTGAGAAGCTTCTGGATACGCTTGCAAGTCTCTTGTGCATTTCAAGCGGTGCTAGTTGGAGCTAAGTTTGTGCTTGACGAGCATCTTCCTGGAAGTTCACACTCGAAGATCTGCTCGCCTAGCTAGGCGCGGGTTGTTGTATCCTGCTTGCATACCATGCATTCGCCTTCTGCACGGCTGCCGCAGCAGCGATGCTTGTGCCAAGTAGGACACATCAATTTCCAGGGTCCACTGAATGCTGCTGCGGAGCCTAGTTGTTGGAATTGTTGTGAGGCCTGGTACCCTCTTATGTGCTTAGAAGAGCAATCCGCAGCAATCATCAGCCGTTCATGAAACGAGGGCTTGGTGCATCACGCCAGGCACGAAATAAAACATATAGTATCATTAACCCTTGCGCTGCAGCTTTGCCCCAGCCATGGAGCGTTGGCAGGGTCTACTTTGCGCGCTGTGTGCTGCTGTTGCTTTTGGTGTGCAATACGCGCCAGTCGCTTGAACTTGCATAGCACTGCTTTCTCTGGCACGACCTTTTGCTTTGGAGCGTGTCGCAGACGGCGAGGATTGCACACCCCCAAATCCAAGAATCGAGACATCTGTTTCTTGGTCCAGGTCAAGAAGTACGAGATTTACGATGGTATCACGTTTCAGTGGTTCATGTGTGCTGGAATTCTGATGGTCGGCTTTGTGTCGTCTACCATCTTCGGTGATTTCGGGATGAAGGACCGTCTGCAGAAAGTCTCCAGAGACCGCTTCATCCGAGTATTCAGGGTTCTGGACAGGACAATGAGTGCCTCCTGATCATCGCCGGTGGTGCGCTGTGGGTGTGGCACTGAGCTCTTGCGACTTTTTACAAACCTGCGCAACAGTATCCGATGACTAATCGTGACGCTCGAAGTCGATCGTTTGTGACATGCCGACGTCGCACAACCACATCAACACCACCGTGCTGTATTCATCATCGCAGTCGTCATCACCGGCATCCGCGTTGTCGACATCACCATCACCGTCTTTCTGGTCATCGTCATCATCGTCATCATCATCATCTTCATCATCCAGGGTCGAAGGATGGCAGGCCGTAGATTCCCAGAGGGTCGATGGCCAATGTTTCGCTTGTCCCGAAACGGACAGGCAAACATGTAAATAAATGTACACAGATCTCAGATGGAGCAGGCCGGAATCATGTCATTCTGTTGCTTGTTGCTGGGATGCAAGAAGCTGGCCCGGAATTAGGCATTCAACGGGGAGAGAGCCGTGAAAAGTGGGGGCTGGCAAAGCATGACTCAAAAAGAGCGAGGACTGGCAGCTTGAATTGGAATTGCCCATCCTAATTTCTGAAGGCTGCGGGGAGCCAACTCGCATGTTTCATTGCGCTTTAAGCCTTCGGCTCATCGCATCTCAGCAAAGGCCTTGTCAAACTACCTGGTGCTGCCCCTGGTGAAACTTCTGGGGATCGGCCTAGGCTTCTCGCTGTACCACTTCGTTGCTTGGCTTGACTTCAGCAGCTTTGATGATTTTTCTCTTTTCTGCTAACTGACTGACCCTGATGCTAGAAGCTTCCCCTTTCTGCATCCATGCTGCCAGCAGATCTTCTCAGAGGTGAACTTGATGGTGGGCTACGTTGTTGGCCGCTTGGGCCTCTTCGGCATGGCTCCGCTGGAAGGCTCTCTGCACGTCTGCGCTGCTCAGCGGTGAGGCATGACTTTCTGCTACATGTAGCATTGTTTTAGGCTGTTAAGCGGTGATGAGAGGAAGGAGTGTCAAGTCATGCCGTTCCAAGGATGCAGGCTGCGCTCTTATCCTGGCATCGTTCATCATTATGGTGTTCGTTGAAGGCGCACATTCCGTTGCCGATTTGCAGGATCACCTGCGAATGTCGAACGCTGAGCATCTGCCCACGGCTGCCGCAGAGTCCGAAAGTTTTCTAGATAAAACACCGCGCTGAGAGAACATCCGAAGTCGCGACAGTGCTGTGTTTGCATACACATTTGTGCAGGTGAGCAGGGCAATGAATCTCAACCCAGCACGCCTATCGAGCTGCCACGGCCCTTGTTTCAGATCGACCCGAACTACCGCGAGCCTCGGACAAGATTTGGCCACATCCTACCAACTGCAGTAGCTACGGCTCCTTGGATTTCATGCTTGAGCTCTCAGCTGCTCTGCCGGTGGTAGCATGTGGGTCCGAGGAGATGTACCATCGGTGGCGACAAGGCACTGCTTTGAAAAGGATTGGGGACTTTTTTGCATTGACAGCCACCTGTGACAGTGGAGGCGAATCGCGAGGCTCGAAAGATGCGCCACCAGCCTGATTTTATTGGTGCTGTGTCGGAGTTTGCGCTGATTGCATGAATCTGCGGACGGTTGAAGCACAACGACAAGCTTCGCTACATGAATCTGCCCTTCTCGTCTAGGCCTGTGTTGAATGCCCTGCGCTCCACCATGTTCGGGTACTCCGCCGTGGAGTCTGGCGGCATCTGGGCGAGCAGATCCGACATACATATATGCTATGTATGATAACTATAACTATATGGTATATAGCAGTACAGCAAACAACGAGTATGATATAGCGTAAGGGTATTGTGCGTGTACATGTATGTATGGATCATATCAGACCTCGATCCCTGCGTTCTTCTGTTTCCGAGGCAACCTGAAGGCTGTGGGAGGCTTCGCGCTGGGTCCGGCACCTCCGAAGCCACGAGCGGAGGGAACTGCACATGCTGCTGCTTTCCTGGAGAGGCCACGACTTGGGAGTGAAAGGATAGGGCTAAGGGTCGGGCCCTAACCCTAGAACTCTGAAACCCCATAAAGATTAGGCACTGGTTCAAGGCGGGTGGAACTCTGACGCATGATTTCTTTCTACGCGGGATCGGCTTAAAGGTGCCGTAGCGAAGAGTGTAAACTTGCGTGTGGTCACACTCGCTGTCCTCTCGCTGTCCTCTGGGAGCAAATATGACGGGACTGGCAAGCAAGTAGTAACCCCTACAGCAACCTTGTAGTAGCCTTAACTAGCCAAAACCCGACGTGGTTGCATCACCTCAAGGCACGAGGCCCCCATGCCGCGAAATTCTAGCGAGCCAACAATGGTCCGGAACCAAGATGAGGATTTAGGGTTTAGAATTGGGGCGAGCCGAGTGAGAGCATCGCCGAATTTTCTGAGATAGATGCAGATAGCGGGTGGCTTGTCATGCTGAGGCAGCCTCAAGTAGCAGCGACGACACCGTCCTTACAGAAGCCATGCAACGAGGCAGCGGCCGAGCAGGGACCACGGTTTCCAACGTTGGCTTTTGTGAGCCGTGCAGACGGTATTCGTAAGTTCTTGATAGGCGCAATCACCACCTCCAGCCCTCGAGCGGTCAAACTGCTTGGGGTGTCCCTGGCCCTCTTTGCTGGGGGATTGGCTGGAGTGCAGAGCGCTGCTTGGATTTTCAGGTCGATATGTATAGGCCTATGGCCGAGTAGTGGTATGAAGATTTTGTGGGCAGATCCTTTCAGCATCCTTCTTCAGGCTCAGGTGTGCATAGGGGCTTTTTGAACAGTGGCAGGGTTGGCTATCCGTGTCTTTCATCTAAATCTGAGGTACCGGCAGCAATCTATAATCAACGCCATCCAGGTGCAAGCCCCACAGTGGTTGTCTTTCCGCAATGTCTCGGGAGACTCAGCTTTCATGGGATTTGGGAAGCCTGTGTTGAGCCTCCATGCTAGCTGGTCCCTGGTCGCAGCTACCGAGGATTTACATCTGCTCCAGCTTCATTTACTTGTTCTATGCGGCTGTGGCACGTGCATCTGGGTGGTCGATCCCACACTCTGCAGCAAGGCTGCAAGGATGCCTGCAGATGTCTTTACATGGGTGCTCGTCCAAGATTTGAGGCCATCCGACCTCCCTACTTCAGCGGATGCATCTGGGCCATCGGCTTTTCCTTCATGATCGCAGCTGGACGGCAACGATTCACGGCTCGGGGTAGAACTGTTGCTGTTGAGACCGTGGACCCAGCTTTTGGGCACGCGATTTTGCGGTTTAGAGCACAGTCTGAACAACGTCCTCAGCTTCTCCTACCTTGGTAGTTCTGACTACTTCCCGGGATTTTGCGACAGTGTCCGTGTCTATAATGTGTTGTCCAGTGTGGCTCGATTGTCTCGAATCATCACCTCCGTCGTAGGGGCCGTAGTGGCACACTTCAAAGGTTCTGATGCAGCTTCAGGATTCAGGTTTCACGTCACGGGGCTTGCGCACGCAGTCGAATCGGATACGTCAAATCGTGCAAGCCCTTCACAAGACACTATCCGGTTTACAAGGGTCAAAAGCTAGCGTCGGACCGCACCCCGAAAGACGAATCCAGGTCTTGAAGAAGCTAAAGCCTCCTAAACTAAGGTGGGAATCTCAGCCCTGGGCTGCTGGATTTGCATTAGATCCTTTTGTCGTAGCCGCGGCTCTCAGTGCCGCCGATGTTTTGAAGCATCTAAACTCTACCCGGTACTCTACCCCCCCCCCGTTCTCGTTAGTTCCAGAAACGGTCGGGTGCTCGTGACCTTCAACCCAAGATGGGAGTATTGGCCCGAGATTCCACTTCTTGCTGAGCTTGTGTATCAGACAAACCTGCTGAACAAACTGTTGGCTGTTGATATACCAGCGACCACCGTCGCGTAAGGCTCTTGCCATGCATAGTGTAGTGGGTAGACCTGCCTGGCGCGCAATCCTGGCATCGCGCCGTTTGTGTGTGTGTGTGTTTGCGTTCAATCGGGCCCATTGCAACACCACAGAATATTATTGAATTCAGCTCCGTTTTTCTTGACCATCGCCTGTGCGTTGAGTAGCCGGCCGAGGCTTTTCAATTGGCTATACCTTGGACGCTGTGGGGCCCATTGTGGTGGCAAGCATGCTCTCAATCTTCGTGTTCTCTGACATGAGATGAGTCTAGGTTGGAAAGCCCGGAACGCTGCAACCCCACCCCCAACAGACTGCGGGCAAGCCCCATGCTAGTATGCTAATGTTGATTATGTTAGATTGGCCCGGCGGGCAAGTGGTTTTCAAAGCCTATGATGAGCATGTCCTCGCCCGAGCCGCACATTGCCCCACCCAGGTTCAAAGAGATCACCAGGCCCAGACAGCTGATTCTGCACCCTGGCCACATCGGGCTCTTGCGTTGGATTCCAACATGTCATGTCCGTCCGGAACCGCTCCCTGTCTGTTCAGTCGCATCCATCCGCCTTGCAGTTCCTCGAACCAAGGTATTGGTGCTCTTTTGGATTGCAGCTGATGGGTGTGATCCTTATGACCGCCTACGGAAAGCATAGCAGCTGACCTGTTCCAGAGCTTTGCGTCAGCATTGCTGCGTTTCCGTGCTGGCCATGGGCATCCTAAATGAACCTCTGGCTACCCCCCAAAGAATTCTTCAATGCTGGTGCTTTACCTTTGGGGCAGATTCCTGGAATTTGGTGCAGTCACCCTCCTTGTACAGCTTGGCAGCTGAGTGCTCCGAAGCTTTCAGCATGCCCAGAGGGCTCAGAGACTGTCAGAGACTGGCGGACAAGGAGATGATCGGAAGAAGCGAGCTCTCTGTGAAGATTGGAGTTGCAATCACCCCGAAGAGACCACACTCGACCAGCCCGTGACACATGTGCATGGAGATATTCATGTTTTGTTTGATCATGCCTTGTTCCGACCAGGTCGGAGCCAGTCACCTGGAGGCCAACTGGCACACATAGAAGTGTCACGGTCATGGCGCATCAGTGAATCAGACGTTTGCAGACAGCTGTTCTTCAAGATCCAAACCGATGTGGAAGGAGAAAATCAAGTGTACTAGAAGTGAAAGTGACTGAGGCAGCGCTCTCTACTGTGAAACCCGTAAAGTAGATAGAGATGCTTGTGGTATGGGCTGCTGACATCACGGTCCTTCTTCCAGGGCCAAGCCGCTTCGCCCCCGAGTTCGGCAAGATCCTCGGCCCTTCCCCGACGCGGCCGGCACCCCTGGCGCTGCTCAAGAATCCGGCCCGTCGGCTGCAGATTGTTCATGGAAACTTCTCGCAGATGTGGGAGTCGCAGTCAACATGCCAGCTTGTGTCTCCGGCAATGCCTTCGCGCAGGAGCTGATTGATCAGACGGTCGAAATCATCGAGTCTTTCACGGTCCGCCGTTGGCATGTTTGTCAGCAACGTGGAGTAGCCGCATACGAAACTTGTGGTGCTGGGTGTGTGAACAGCGATACGCTGAACAGCGATACCCTCCTTGTCGTAATCCTTGACTCGATGATTCGTGCTCGGAGGCTCAAGCTTGATGTGTCGGGCTGCTTCAAACTCAGGCATTTGCCAAACTTGCAGAGATTCCATGTATGCCTACTCAGGGCCTACATGGCCTACTCCCTAGGAGCAGGACAAAGTTGTACGGACTTATTTCGTATGCTGATTCAACAACTTTTTCCTCCACTGCGGGGTGCGGTTGGCTTGTCAAACGCCCTTCGCAAAACGTGTTCTTTAAGTCCGACTTGCAGCCTCAGCTTCCCAAGCCATGTCCGTGGCCGACAGCCTCCCTAGCCATGGGTATCTTCCGGAGTTGGCAGCGGCAGGAAGCGAGTTTGCAGCTAGGGCCCTGTCGCCGCAATGCTTTCGTGAAGCGGCTCCGAGTCTTTGCGTCCAAGAAATCCTGACCAGTGTCAGGCAGCATGGCATGCTGTAAGGGACCAACTGAGATGTCGAATGTTGACATGGTGTGCAGGCCTGAAGCCACCAAGAAGAATCCATGCGTCTACGGAGTTGGCGCGACCGGGCTACGCATCCATGTCGAAGGCAAAGCACGAATTGGCATGGCACTGACATCTTTGGGAGGCATTTCCTCAGCAGATGGTAATGGAAAAGTTAATGCGTAACTGAGACTGCTGGAGCTGCACACCATACGATTTGTTGCAGATTGCATGGCATCATTCCTCCAAACAGGACGAGTTCGAGGATGATGTGGAAACTTTACGTGCCAAAGTGCGGGTGCTGCTGCGACTCCTGAAGACTTCCAGTGCCGTTGTGGCCTACACTGGTGCCTCGACGAATGGGGCAAGAAATTCAACAAACCCAGTATTGCGTTTAGCAACTTAGTAGCATCAGCGCAAAGGTGCCGGCATCTCCACGGCAGCGGGGGTTTTGGACTATGCCACTGCCGAAGACTCCGACGTAGCCGTCCGAACGCCTGGAACCGTCGAGGCCTCAAGTCCCAAAGGTCATGTTGATGAGCATTGTATGGAAAACTTGACGGTCTTGGGTGGAGCGTGAATTCGGACATCCGGATGGCTCATTGCGAAGGTGACGATGGGCAGCAGCATGGAGGGCGCCCCGCCGAAGCTGCGGTCGCCCTACGAAGCGACTTGTCTGGGTTGTTGTGTCCTCCGTTTGGTGGAGTCCTTTCATTGCAAATCGTGTTGATGTCTGTCCCTGCGAGGCGCAGCCGACCATGATGCACCGAGTTCTCGTTGCGCTCTGGAGACCCGACAATCCCACACTCTTCTTGGTCCATGGCGTCAATAGCTTCCGGCTTTGGTGCTTGCGGTAGATGCAGTAGATGTGAGAATTCGCTTTTGGCGAAGGAGGCATGAGCTACTGAGCTGCTGGGTCCAGCAGAACCATGATGGCTTGCCGCAGAAAGCCGGCTTCCCGCAGTGGCTCTTAAACGAGATCCATGGTTCCTGGCATCCCGGCACTTGAGGATGCTAGGGCCTAGGGCCTACCAGGGCTGCTAGGCTTTCAGAGGTCGGTAACACATGGATGCTCTCGGGGATTGGCTGGCGACTGTCCGGGACCAACTTGCAAAGCAAGTGGGCTGAGACGCAGGTGTCTGTCGACCCATCGCTCTTTTCCTGTTCTGCTGGAAGGTATGATCCAAGCAATCCTGTCATCCCAATGACCGGTGAGCTCCGCGGAGACCTGTTCCAAGACTTGTTGCTGGGCTATATGGCCAGACAGTGCACGAGCACCGTCTGCTGCCTGCAGTGCGAGCCTGCAGCCAGGGACTGACAGTGCAAGGAGTTTCCCTCTTCCTGCCGCTCGTTGCTCAGGTTGGAGTTGCAGACCAGAGCCGACACAGTCTTGGCTTTCGGTACATCCTTAGCGGGGATGAATGCAGACCGGCTGGCCCAGGGTGCTGCAGAGCGGCATCAGAAGAGTCGAGTGGTCGAATTGGTAACTTTTTTTCTCGATCGGTTGTGTGTTCCGCCACTTTTGTGCCGTTGTGCAGTGTGGCGTGGTGCGGGTGTGCGGGCGTACAACGGAATAAGCATGCAGCCCACATGTTTTGGCTTCGCTCAGGTGTGGCCGATGGCTCATCCGCAGGAGGTGGCCTGGCTATCTGCAGCCTGCAGCGAACGCAGTGGCTTGGCTCATGACTCCAAGCTTTTGGAGATTCATGTTGGGTGTCCGTTTCATCTCCAGGTACGATCACATGGCATCCATACGTTTCTGGGCGAAGCTCGACTCTTTGGCAGAGCTCATCGTCCAGGAGTTCGAGCTTAGTGGCCTTGCTTCGGCTTCCGGACCATCTGGAGAGACTTCCCGGGCCACATACCCTGTTGAGGCCTTCGTTGAGAATCTGAAGCTGCTGGAAGAACGGACAGTGGATAAAGAGAACGACATCTATCTGGTACCCTACAGCCGTACTGGAGCTCGGCTAGAGAATCATGAATCCCTCCGGCCGGACCAACTCTGCCGACTTGATCTTTCTGAAGATGCGGAGGTACAGCTGACTCAAGGCCAGTATGCAGGTGATACCGGAGAGGTCGTGGGGAAACAGCTTGAAGGCCATTGGAAGATACGCTTTCAACATCCTCTGAAGCCCGGAGCCAGGTTGAAGCGGCCCTTCGAACGAATTCTGGGCACCTGGTGGGTGGCAGCTGCCATTATGGGTAAGGTGCCTCAGCTACCGGTGGTCAACGTGGTGTGAAGGCCGGTTTTCTCTGGCCGTGGACATGAAATCCACGTATCAACAATACAGGAGTATATGTATGTTTGCGATCCGCAGCATGGCTTCAAATCCTTACTGCTAGGTCGATTTGTTCCGCCCTGGCTGTGCCTTCTCTGCCGGACCACTTCTGTGTTGAATTGCTTGTTTGTGTTGGTTCGTCCTAGTTTGTGCTGCAGCATGCGGTGGGAACTGCAGAGCTTTAATATTCAACCCAGCAGAGCAGTTGGCCATGCTGGATCGCACCGTCGGTCCGGTGTGCAAGGGGCAGTGCACACGCCTTGAGGCCGCCTGACCAGGCATTTTTCCACGGCACGGCAAGTGAGCGACGCGGGATTTCTACCCCAGCTTGACGGAAGTGCTCTTCCTCGTCAGTGAAGCTCTCTCGAACGGCTTCCTTCCACTGCAAATGGGCTAATGCGGGTGTCGGGGCATGGTGGTTAGACCCTGCATAGTGCGGCTGCGAGCTGTGCGTGCAAGGGCCACACAGTGAGAGGAGACTGAGGAGACCTTTGAGGCCTATTTGCTTGCAGCATGGGCGCGCTTGAAAACGTGATGGCGTTGCTTTTGTTCTGACGTGCTCAACGGCTCGCGGGTTGCCGTAGACGGCTGCAAGCACGACCACGACCACGACCAGGACCCGATCGACCTCGTCCATCCGCTTATCCGCAGGATGTGAAAGGAGGACTCTGCCAATGCTGGCAGAATAGTGAAAAAATCCCTGGGATCGCGCCCAGGCATGCTGCAATGATTTGCGATAGCCCATGAAGTAGTGCGACGGTCTGTTCTTGCCAGGAAGGCGGGCAATGGCTGCGGCTCCATGAATCTTCAGGCTTCTCGCTTCATGTCGTTTTCGTCGCATGCCGACCTGAAAATGGAAGTGCTGAAGGCGGCCTGGTCCTGCCGGAGGAAGCCGTGAGGCTGATCCGAGGGTCCTGTTTCCAGACCTCAGCACGAAAGTCAGCCGTGTCTGTGAGGCCTTGCATGGATCAACAGGGCCTTGACCTCAGCAGCTGGGCGGGCGGGTACAAGAACTGCTCGTGGGCAATTTGCAGAAATGAGCATCCTCTAACTGCCCTCTATGGCGTCAAATTACGAAGGGGATGCACAAACCAGTAAATCATTCAAGGGATCCTTGAGGTAGAATCTGAGACGCTTCGGACGGCAGAGAGCTCGCATAACAGCAATGAGGCTCCTTCTTCTACGGGGTGCTGAGCAAGGCGCCTGTCTCCGTGCAGCCATCGCCGACATCGGCAGTGCTCTGCTTTTTGAGCCTTGGTTGACCCGAAACTGTTTGAGCCCGATTGGATCCATGCTGCGGCAGCTACAAGGCCAGTTGCACGTCTCAGGAATCCGGGCACTGTGCTTGAAGCTTCAGAACGCACCGTGGTGGAGTCCTGGCGGCACGACTATGCAACTGTCCGCCTCTGAAAAATTTGAGAAAGGCAAAACCCGAAGGTTTGAAGAAACTGAAGACAGTACTGTGCTTTGCGAAGCTGAGGATGGTGTGCTTAGAGCTCGCATCATTCGAGATTCCCAGCGTGGAGCGACTGGTGGATGGGCTCTCAAGCCGCAGCCCGCGATCTGTGGTGGGGATTTCATTGTCAGTAAAGGGGTGTTGCAGGTGTGGAGCCCTTTTGTGGGGTTTTGCTCTGCTCTTGCGGTTCCTTTTGAAGACTGGGCCTGGTCTGGGCTTTGCTGCGCAGGTTAGCGAGTTCAAGCGGCCCGTCTTCGATCCACGCCTCGGTGGGGCAGCGCAGCTCCTACGGCTAAGGCGCTCCAAAGAGCCGTGCATCTGCTGGAGGCGTTTAGACTTAAACTTGGCCAGGGGTCCGCCGAGAAGCTTGGGCAAGAAGGGACCATGCGCCCTGTCTGCAATGAAGCCTTCATGCTTGTAGTTCCGGAATTTCATGACACTTTGGATGCAGATCTCAGGCTATGCCTTCGCTTGCTGACAGATCCGGCTGTGAGCTCATGACATCGTGCCACAAGTGCATGTTCGAGGGCTGGCCAAGAGGCTAAGCCCAATTCCTAAGCCTCAAGGCTCTCCAACCGAAGATTTCAGGCCATGCAAAGCACCCGCGAAACTGCATGATGGTGCCATAACCGTTCAAGATGCGCGTCGACCCGCAGCCCGCGTGCGAGCCGCGAGCCCATGTGGACCTCCCGGCGATCCCTTCGCCCGGCTGTCACCCGACCCTGCGGCAAACAAAAAGAGAAGCCCGCTGCATCTCCTGTCAATGTCGGCCCTCCCTCTCCGCACAACTTCGCGGTTTCGGCAAGCAGCAAACGCTCGAGATTGAAGGCTGATCTCTGGTTGCATCTCGTTGACGGGATGCGTAAGATCTGGAGCTCTGTTCGACTTCATGCCACAGTGCGGAGACTCAAGACCGGTTTCAAGTTTGCATGAGGGAGTTTCTTCCTCCGTTTGGCAGCATGCCCGGCAAGCATCATACGTTCTGAAGCTGCACCGCCCCGCGTTTGCAAAGCAAGTCCCTAGACATTTACGATTCATGTGGATGCACAGAGCTTCGTCCGTCTGGACCTTGCAAGCGGCGGCCACCATGAAGCATTGAAGCGGCCGCCCACAAGATGGCCTTGCGCCCAGGGTGCTTCGAAGAATCGCTTCTGCTCTTGCCAAAGATCGGCTCCAATTGATTTCATCATCGCAAGTCATGTGCTGGCCAAGGTGGTCTGCGAAGTCGTGCGCTTGAGGCAGAAATGCAATGCAGCGCGCATCAACACTCAACAGGAACTGTGGGCAGACGATTTCGCAGGGTTTGACTTGCAGGAATGCGAGCCCATGCACCTTTGAAATTCAGGCCGGGCAGCTGCTTCTGGTTGCGAGCAGAAGATTTTGCCGTGCGACAGGCCGAGGACATCTTCCACAGTTCGCCGACAATCGGTGGGCTTCCCGTCAAAGAGGAGTACTTCGAGGCCTTTTCTTCTGTTCGTGTCTCGGCTTCCTGTGGACGAGAAGGACACTGGGTTGTGGAAACGTTGGACATGCGACTGGAGGATGTGTGAGGAAAGCAGCCCGCAAGCAACTTCATGCTTGCATGGAGGTTCCCCCCGGCTTCGATGCAGAAGCAGATGGCCGTGGCCTTTGTGGGGCTTCAATAGCTCGCTCCGGAGTCGGCACCGTGTCTTCCCATTCCTCTTTCTGTGCTGAGGCCTGGTGGTGCCCTGGTTCCTGACCTCCATTGACGGCTTGGTCATTCGAGAGGCTTCCTGCTGCATCCCTGCTGACCCCGTTGAACTTTGCGCATGCAGTGCTTCACCAGTCTTGGCAACACTGGATGTGGCAACACTGCAGGCGGAAAGTGGTTGCATCCTCCGCTGTTCGGCTGGGCCCAAGGCACAGCCAGAGTCCACGGATGCCTGAGCGGTCCTTTCAAGAACTCCTGTTGTTCTTGGCTGGATTGCAGATTTGCTCCTGCCGGTACGGTGTCATGCGCTCTGTGGTGGCCAGGTGGACAACTCAAACAACAGTGACTGGCTGCTGGCCTAGTCTCGCATGCCACTGATCCGACAGCTCTGAAAAGCCTCCGAAACCTTGCACCAGCTGCCCTCGAACCCCAAAGGCCGCTCGATGCCAATCCCTGTGTCTGTCGACATGTTTCACTGACCTCGATCTGCCCCACGTGACAAGAATGCTAGGATTCAACAGCAATTGTCACGAGGATCGACACACCCGATCTCTGTGCTAGTTACTGCACTCTTGAAATTGCGATGTAGGGCGATGATGGCTTTTGTGAGGATCGTGGCCAGAACATGCCCACGAAACAACGGAGCAATCCGTGCGCGATGCTCCATCAGATCAGGTCTTCATCTCGTGTAGGAGGGTAGAGGAATGCCGTCGCATGGGGGAGTGCGGGGGGGTGGGGGTGGGGGGTTAGGGATGTGAAGCCATGGTTCACACAGACCTTGCGAGGCTGCAGCTCCACTGCCTGGACTGGGACCCGGTGAACGAGGCTGGTAAGCCGTAAGGCCCATATGACACCGACGCGTCGGGCGCAGTCCCCTCCTTAGGATTCCGAGGTGACAGGCCTTCGGTAGCCATTGTGCACACAGCTCTCTGAGGAGAAGTTGAGAAATCTCTCGTTCGTTCTGGTGATGAGCCTCAACTTTATATTGCCTACTTAACTAGCATGTTTCATGAGTGTTGCATGATGTTATGTGTTAGCAGATTCTAGTATACACTTTTCTCACAATGTAAGTCGACACTGAAGCAGGAGAGCTGGCTCGAGCTGGGGCAGCGCCACTTCATCGGAGCCATTGGGCACTCTGCCGCCTTGGCTCGTTTCAAGAAGAGGAGATTAAGAGCAATGCAGATTCGACGCACTCATCAGCTGCCCTTTAGAGACTTTAGAGCCGACCTGCTGCGTCCGCAGCAGGTCCAGCTGCAGCTCACATTTCGGCAGCCCCGCCTGCTGTGTCCTGGCATGCCTCCAGGCATCAGATTGAGATGCGTCAGCTTTGGCCATGTAGTGGGAAGCTCCTCCCACAAACCGGAATCCTATGCAGGAACCAGCCTGGGCCATGGGGCCAAAGACGTGCCGACAGACCAGAGGCAGCAGACGCAGTCAGTGCAGGCGAAGGGGCCCATGGAATCGGGGAGGCAAGGCCAGGCAGCGACGCTTTGCGCAGTTGCAGGGGCCCATGGAAGCCTCTACTCTCGCCACCTGGCTGTCTTTTGCATCCGAGGCGAGCTGGCTCTCTCTCTCTCTCTCTCTCTCTGTGTATTCTCTGTCTCTCTCTCTCTCTCTCTCTCTCTCTCTCGCTGTCTCTCTCAGAGCGTCTGCACCTCTCTGCATCTCTCTCTCTCTCTCTCTCTCTCTCTCTCTCTCTCTCTCTCTGTCTGTAAGAGTCTGCACAGGGCAGCCGGAAAGATGCTGCGGTGTTCTTCGCCAAGGGGGCATTCTGGTAGTTGTTTCCGCCCGCTGCCAGGTGGAGTCTGCACCTGCATGTACCGTTTTCCTGAACGTGCCTGAGCCCCAACTGCAACCCCTTGTGGGATAAGGGCCTACCAGGCTGCGGCATTCAGATTGAGACGTATGCCGAACCGGAGGTCGGTCAGTTGAGCTTACAACTGCGGATTTAATAAGGTATGACTTGGCTCCTGTCACGCCGGCCTCCCGGTCTTGGTCGTTCTCCGCAGGGCAGTGCCAGGATGCAGTCGCTGATATTCGGCGTGACATTGGCAGTTTTCTCAGGTCTGTCGTGAACTCCTTCCTTTGCAACACCATGGTTCTGGACTGAAACATGTATGCACATGGCTTTGTGTTTGCCGAAAGTTTTTGTTGGCTTGCGAACTGGTCAGCTGGAGTCTAAAACTCCGGGGGCAAGGTGAAGATGTCGCTTCAAACAGGACGCCAGCCATGTGACGATGTGAACGACACGCAATTCAGAATATGCTAGGCTAGGTTGCGGCAGGCAGCCGAGGTGCAAAATTGATTGCTGCAAGCCACAGGCGTCCAACCAAGGAAGCACATTTCTTTTGCACACCTAAAGAAGGCATCTCCTGCGACGCGTACGAGCAACATCCATCGCACGGATCACCAGATGAGCGGGTCTTAATTGAACCCTTCGGTATGCAGCTGGGATGTGTATGAGCCTTTGTTTGAAACGCGCGATGACGACTTTTCGGCAGTTCGGTGGCATCCCTGCAGGGATCCAGCATGCCGCTTAAGAGATCTTCCTGCTACTAGACTTGAGACGGAGGTTTTAGGAGCTGAAAAAGATGCAGCCTTTGTCCGCAATCACGAGATGCATCCTCTCCCCAAAAGGAAGGCTGCTCCCAACAGCCGACTTCTTGTGGACGTCGGTGTTCGATGGAACTTGCACACGATGTCGTTAAGACTATGATGCAGAATCAATGCAGAACGGGATACAGACAGCTTTCTGGCCAGCGAAGTTCCACAGATTTACATTTCCCAGTTTCCGGGGCCACATGTTGGCTTCATACGGGCATGTCAGCTTCTACTCGTGAGTGTAGTTCTTAGGTGAAGACCTTCGGTGCATTTCATGCCACCATTGAGATCTATGGACAGGAATGGCAGTGGCCTCAATTGATACCGCCTTCGGACCCAACATTTTGCAGTGTCACAGTGCCTGCTTCTCGTGAACGTGGGCTGCTGACCAGGGGGTTTTACCGGCAAGCAGATCCGGAGCAATGCGGCGTGTGCAGGAGCAGTTCTTTTGTGCTGGGCAGCTTTATGAAAGTTGCAGCGTCAACTTCAAAAGCAAGTGCAAGCCTGTTCGCAGTCTTCAGCAAGCTCTGCCACAAAAACGTGCCCCTGAGCCACTAGTCACTTAACCACCACTTCTCGACAGACGGCATACACAGGAGCCTTCAGCCTCGGCAGCATCCCATTCACGTCTACCGGCAGTCCGTGAACTTGGGGCAGACGCGGCTCACGGACCGGGAGGGGGTTTAGGGTTTAGGGGTTCTGACAAGTCCTGGCCGTGCTTTTGGCACAGTGTGCGAACTGCCGTGCCGATGTGGCTCCAAACCTGGCAGCCTCCTGCATCCATGCATCCATCGACAATGCCCCGCAACTCAAGACGACATGGAAATGAACCTAACTAACCAACTTCGCCGCAACCTGACTATGCAGAGCGAGCCACTTGCAGAGTTTCCGGGTTAATGTAGCTGCCGGTGTTGCGGATCCTCACTTCTCCACGAAGAGCCTTGCCGATGTTAGGTGTCATGTGAAGCACTTGAATAAATTCGCTGAGACTGTCCGTTCCGCATGCCGGCAGCAGAGGCGAGCGAGGCACGCATGGTCTGGTCGTGATTGTCGCCGAGCATCATGAGTTGGTGATAGGTCGACGAAGATTTGACCCAACTGGCATCGCAAGGCCTCCTTAGCTCAGGGCGCGGAAGAAGGGCCTGAGCCTCAGACGCTCAGATTTCAGCTCTCGGTGTCGTGGGAATGCGTGTTAGACTTGCCCTGAGATTTCTGAACTCCAGTCCGAGGCATGAGGAAGGGCTCCTCACCGGGCCAGGAGTCGGGAGCCGAGATTTGGGCAATCGGGGAGGCATGCGGAAAGGCAGCGGTAGGCTGTGGGCTCCGAACCTTTGCTCTCCTTCTGAGCACGTGGACGACTGCCTCTGGATATGAACTCAATCTCTCGGCAGTCCTCACTGGCAAGCCAAACTCATGCATCCTGCAGAAAGTGATCTGAACTAGCCACGCTGGACTGTCTTCGAACCCACAGCCTACCGCAGCCTAGGTCGGAGCCTTTGAGGACCAGGAGGAGTCGAAGCCGCTTCAGGTTACAATCCTAGCGGATCCTAGCGGGGCCTGAAGTCTTGTGTCAACTGCTCCAGGTCTTCATGTGAACTCTGTGTGACCTCTGTGGGATCTGTCGGCTCCGTCCCTCTTTTACAGCTCGCCCCGTTGCTTCGAACTCCCCTTGTCCGTGCCTGAAGGGCTTGCAGCCGAAACGTTGAAGGCTGCTGCGTTCGTTATCGTTCGTTCAATTCCCTTAGATTGGCCTTTGACCCTGGATTCAAGACATGGTAATGGTCTTGCAAGTCTTGGCAGGCTGAAGTCGCATCCGCGAACGAAAGACAGGCCATTGCCCCTCTCCATCCACCCTGCATGTCGCAGCTTGGATACTCGGCATCTCACAGCACTGACCGTGTCTTTGGGTAGCCGGCTGCAACCTCTGCAGCCCTGAGGCTCGAATCTGACAGGCACAGCACCGAACCCCAGAAATCCCCTCTTGTCCTGCACAAACATTGGCTCTCCTTTCATGGCGTCACCGACGCTGGGTAGTCTCTATGTGGGGACAGCCGGCTTTTCCAGTGCTCATTGGGCTGGATGCTTCTATCCAGGCAGGGCCAGCAGAAAACGTGGGGGCAGCGGCTTTCCTGGAGCGGGTTTCTCAAGGCCTAGGTCGACAACTCCTGGATTCTGTTCTGATTCGCCTTTCTGCTGTCGCTGTGTTTTGGTCCTGCAGTTCCGCCTTGTCATCACGTCTTGTGTGCTGTCATCACGATGGTCATGATTTCTGCCCACGTTCGTGTCATTCTTCAGCGTCGGTTTTAATCGAGGTCATCACTGTCAGCATCAGCATCACCACCGCTGCCACGACCACCACCACACCTAACATCCACAAATTGATGACCCCTGAGACCGTCTTGCAGGCAACGCAAAGAAAGGTGAAGACCAACTTGCAGCTGGGTCTGCAAAGCAGCCAGTCAGACTGCAGGAGGGCCGCACGTATCAAACGAGGCTCCCGCAAGTAAAATGTGCGTGACGGACGCCTGATGCTGGCACCGAGGAGTGCTATCAGGAGACTTTCTGGGCGGTGGAGGTCAACTCAAGCTTTTACGGTGTCTTGGCACAGTCAAGCTTTGTATTCCTTCCCGTTTTTAGAGGACGGGCCCCTTCTCAATTGCTGCAGCGCACCCTACTGTGGTCCTGCACTGCAGGTGTCCCATCGACTGACACAATCACGTGCTGGCGCCGGAGATGTGCGGAAGGTTTCCTGATGGGTCTCAAGGCCCTTGGAAGTGAATCCGAGGTTTAATCACTGCGATGGCCAGCTGTAAGTTGCTCAAGCAGAGGCTTAGAAAGGCCAAGGCTTCTCCGCTTTCATTCGGATTTCATTCTGTCAGTCTTGGATCGGGCAGCAAGTGCACTGAGTGTTCCAATCGAGGTCCCGAAGACTGTAACGCACGATGCGGGATCGCCAGCAGCCCCCGCTGCTCTGGAGTCTCTGCGTCACTTTGCCCAGCGCGTGGCTGGGTCACCGGGACGCAGAGCTCGAACAAAATTGGTCTCAGGGAACATGGGTCTCGAGAATCCCGGACCGAGATCTGTCCTTGCAAGCCGTTTTCCGTGCGATTTTAAATATGAGGCTTGGGAGACATCTCGGCCCGGTCTTGTTCCAGTGCCCGAGGAGCCTGAAGGCGAGCTTCAAGCAAAGAGAGAAGTCCTGTTGTGTCGCCCCTCTGGTGTAAGATAAACACCCCTTTCTGCCAAATGCGACATACATTTTGAACTTCTGTTTATCGGTGACTTTCAGGGAGCAGGCACGCCTAAAGCTGCGGGAGGCCGATGTGAAGATCCTGCAGCAGGTGGACACAGCCCTGGCAGCTTTGCCTGAGGAGGCACGCCTCAAGGACGTCACTCGGCATCTCGGCAGTACGGCCGCGTGATGTGCAGGCACTTGTTTTTTTCGGCAATCGTCAAAATCTGGCCTACAATACCATGCCTTCAGTGCGGGTTCGTGGGATCGCCTTGACAAACAAGGTGGCTTTCGAGTTCAGGCACGCGTCTTGGTTCGAGGATGCGGAGGCATTGGGCTTCCTGAGGTCGAAGAACTGGGACGCTTTGATGCACTTCGCACTTCCAGAGCCAAGTTTAGAGCGTGCGGAAACTGCAAGGGCCGAAGGCTGAACAACTCTGAAGTATGCAGCCCAGTCTTCAAGTCTTGCAAGAAACTACCATGCAACTGCCGAACAATTCAACCTTTCGTCCCGACATCACCTGGACTGGAGCAACAGCAATCTTGGCAATCCACAACTTCCCAGGCTCTGGTTCAACACCCCAATGCTCTGGGAAGAGCGACTTCCGCAGATACAGCGCAGTACGAGACCTATGCGCTGGAACCCCTCCAGGTGTCGCCCTTGTATGTCGGACAAGGGCTTGGATTTGGGTTTGAGAGCGGTAGCGTGCTTCTGTGGGCATGCGCTAATCTTTTCCTCTCAGACGCATAGCTTCCTTTTTGTGTAACTACAAGTTGTTGCAAATTTGCAATCTCAGTTGCTACATCCTGTGCAGCTTGCAATGGCCATGCCTGCAGCTTCAGCATTGGAGCGAGACTCTCCCAGTGCTTCTTGTTCAGCTTTAGCCGAAAGCTGAAACCGAACCTTGGTTTGGTAGGCATCTCGCACCGCCGACTTCGTGTACGTGCGGCTGCATGGAAACAATGTCGCTTCCGCAGCACTTGCAGTCCTGCTTTCCAGTGTACACCTACCTCACATCCTCAGTGGATGCCTTCTAAAACATAGGTATGACATAGGGTCCTCTATGCTGACAAAGCCGTCAACTGCTTTGCTACTTGTAGGATGTTGGTGGGTGGCTGAGGATGCGCATCAGTACCGCTATACGGATGAGGAGCTTTCTCGTGCCTCGCCTTTGTCTAACCACAGGCAGATTCACTTTCAGCAGAAAGCAACAACAGGAGGTTAAAATCAAGTTTTCCGAGCTTGCCAGGCTATGCACAGCAGCTTCATGACTGGAGATTGCAGGGGCTGCGCGTCTTCTGCTATCTTCTGAACGATGACGCAGGCGGGATCGTGTCCGCACGAACATCTACAAGTACCCATATGATTGTAGACCTGTTGCAGCTCGCACACCGGAGAGCCTCACCTGTGGACATTGGGGATCTGTAAGCTAACTACTGTGTGCGTCAGGAGCCGCAATGCCGCAGAATGTTCTGAGCTCGGATACTGTCCACATGGGACACCATGTACTTGAAATTTGTATTCTTGCTGCATTTCCGCATGTCTATAGATATGTTTTATATATACACGCTTTCTCTATCTCTCTCTCTCTCTATATATATATATAATACAAATACATATGTATAAACATATATATATATACATATATATATGCTCACCCCCCCCCCC
>CAJNJA010007732.1:0-15930 GCA_905231915.1 Symbiodinium necroappetens
GTGGGGTAAAGTAAAAGAAACCCTAAACCCGATTTGTTTGTCTTTTTTGTTGGGGAGGGGGTTAAAGTAAAAGGACAAGGCCACCTGGTGACATGGTGTGTCTACACCTCAGCTTGTTTTAAACTCAGACAGGGGGAGTCTTCGCGGGCCCTCCGAGGTCTGTCTTGACAAACACACTTTGGCTTTTCCAGGGACTCGGAAACCTTATCCTTGCATCTTCCACTTCAGTGGTGGCTCCCCTAAACCCTAAACCCTACGTGCATCTGCCGTTGAGGGGCGTTCGGGGTACAAAATATTCGCGACCAGGCTCTGAACATCTATATCGACAGCGGCATCACGGCCTTTGGAATACCTGTGGAGTTCGACATCGGTTTCTCGGACGTCGAAGTGTTTATGATTGGAGCAGAAACTTTCTGTAGGAAGGTGTTGATGCAAAGCCAACCCCCCGCACCCCCGAACATCTGATCTTTACGTGTTGCTGCTCTTGGGATTGGCGACGACATGCCCGCTGATTGTAGGATCCCGGGATTTGTATCTGTGCCGCCCAGATTTCCGTCCCCAAGAAATCGCGGCTGAAATCTTGCAATCCTACGTGGCTGGTGCGCTGGCAGCGTATAAGGCAGGGGTAACCTCTATGCAGACGTGCTTTTGTCTCTGGCGTCTTATGCCACGCACCCGCAGATCGACGAAGCGAACTAAAAGTCTTGAGCATCCGATGTTATATAACACCTATAGGGCCCTGAAAGTATCGCATTTAGCACCCCTGACAATACCCTTCGACGGATGAACCCTAAAGGGCCCTAAAGGTTCTGGCGGCTGGCATGGCATGCGTGCCGGGTCTCAACAAAGTGTCCGGTGTGGTCATGAGCACCCTGGAGAACGTGGCTCGAGAAGCCGCCAAGAAGGTCACCGACATGATCCCGGACCTGACACTCGGTTTAGGGTTTAGGTTTTAGGGTTTAGGGTTGAGGGTCCGCCCTCATAAGATTGGCCTGAGTTCGAGAAACCCTCGGCAGAGTCTCCTCGTCCTCAAGTCTGTTATGGAAGAGCCAGTAACTAGAATCAGGGGTTGGAGAATGAAAGCTTCTTGGTCCTTGGGCTCACTCTTGCTCAAGTCTTGGTTCTTCGGCGTCGAGCGTTTTGGAAGACCAGTGCTGCAGTGCCACATGCTTACGGTTATTGACGGCATTCCGTGCATCATGTATCTTATCTACAGCTCTGGCCGAGCAGGCAACGAACATTAAAGCGTGACGTTAAGCTTTCCAGGACCAGCCAAGCTTTACAGTTGATGAAAAGCCGGCTATTGGTTGACGGAGCCTTCTGCAAGGAACATCGACTTCAGCGGCAAGCCGGTCGCGCTGGCGGTGGACAAGGTCTATTGCGTGGAAGCATACACGATGCCCGGCGAACAAGCAAGCTCTGTGGAACATATACACCACCCCCCAACTAGTGCCATGCATGGGACCGGCCGTAATCATGAGTCTAGTAGTGCCCGATTGTCGAAACATGCTTCAGTCTGTGAAAGAAAAGGACACCTGGTTTCTCTACTGCTTCGTGTGCGGAAGAGCTTGGGTGCAGCCATGTCGGCAGAAAGCCTTCATCCGATGCTGAGGTAACGAGAGTTTCTGGCTCCAGTTAGTGCAGCTTTTGCTGGTGGGTTCAGTACAGCTCCAAAGCATGAACTCCCCCAGTCCAAATCCCAAAAAGCCCGCATTCCTCAGCTCACTCGGCCCTAAACCCCCCTAAACCGTAAATCCTAAAAAAGGGAAAAAAACCTAAAACCGTTCAGCCCAGATTCTGCCGCAGAAGAAGAAGCCGAGTCACGAGCTTCTCCACACCAGGCAGTTGGTCCATAAGCTGGGACACCGGGCCCGACTTCAAAAGCGCTGTTTCAGATTTTACAAAGGGTTTAGGTTTCAGGGGAAGCCCCCCCGTCTTTGAGGTAGGGAGATCTAAGTTAGCAAAGCTGGCAGAAGCATGAGGGAGATCCCTCAACCCTAAACCCCTAAACCCTAGCTTGGGGTAGAGGGCCAGGGTCTCTTACTCAGGTTTATACATTCGAGTCCTCGGAGAGCCTCCCTAAACCCTAAACCCTAAACCCCTAAACCCAAAAAACAAACCCTAAACCCTAAACCCCTAGGACTGGGAGATCACTTCCTCGAGCTGGGCAACTTCCGCCTCGCGGCCATGGACTACCACCACTTCTCGATCTCCCACTGCGACCGGGCCTCAGCTTCCTGGGAACCCAGAGAGCCCAATACACCTTAACTAAGGGATAGATACCCTGAATGATAGGGGCCTTATTACTATTATTATTCTTATTCTTATTCTTATTCTTATACTTCTGATTATTATTATTACTATTCTGGTTTAAGGTATGTTCCTTGATTAAGGGGTGTTGGGCTCTCTCGGCACCAGAGCCGACCCCGGGCTTTGGAGATATCCCTAAGCCCCGTGGCAGCTCTGGAAGAAGCAGAACCCGGTATGTGGGACCTCACCGAAAATCAGGGTACCTTATTTTGGGGTCCTGATAATAAGGATCCTACTATTTAGGGTATTATATTAGGGTCCCCTATTTTCGGAAACCCCCATGTGGGTAGCTCTCTAAATCAGGGTCCCCGTTTTTTGGTCCCACATATATAGTACGGCTCCCTTGTAACAAGGACCCCAAAAGGGACCCCTAAATTAGAGAACTACCCATGTAATGGCACCTGCTCTTCATCCGCTTTCCTGACAGACCGGCAACAAAGCCCACACCTACTACTGGCCAATCTTGAACAGCGGCCGGCGCCGAGGCGCCGGCGCGGAATTCAGACGCTCGCTTTTCGGATTTAGGACTCTCGGTTCCACGGCCTTCGCAGTTCGTCGGCCTTGTCAGTCAAAGGTGAAGGCTTCGGTTTGGGGGGGCCTTGACGCTGCAGAGGGCCTCGTGCACCATGCTAAGGCTGCGGGTTGTGAAGCTGGGCCTCCCAATCCGACATCCAAGCGAGCTCTGAGCCCCAGCCCGCCACCGAAAGCAAAAAAAGGTATCCCTTGAGGTTTCGAGGTCGGAGTAGGCTCGGAAGCCAGGGCTCCAGGGCTTAGAAGGCAGTTAGGGGCCCTGGAAAATCCCTAAACCCTAAACCCGAAAGACCCTAGACCCTAAACCTGAAGCCCACCACACGCACCACTTCGAGATCCGGAGAAGCTGTCTGCGGAGGCGTGACCAGCGAAGCCAATTGGCCGGCATGTCAGAAGAGAGCCCCGGGCTGAATTCTCCCGAAACCCGACCTGGAAAGCCAGTAGTCTGTATTTAGGGGCTACTTTGAGCCAATCATGGGCTACTTTAGGGTATGGTAGTCTGTTATTTTGGGCTACTTGGCTTTTCAGGTAAACCCTAAGCCTTCCTGCCATGCCTGCTTTGCGAGTACGTGAGTCGAAACCTTAAACCCGAAAACCCTAAAACCCCGAAACCCTAAGCCCTAAACCCTAAAACCCTATTATAGGCGTTAAAGCCCAAATAGCCCGTCTCAGGGCTTCTTGTCAGAGTTTCGAGGCTTTTTTGTCCAAAAAGGCACTCCGATTTTTCCCGCGTTTGTCGCGGTCAGGCCAACGAGGGTTTAGGGTCTTAGGAGTGGCTAAGCGACGTTACCAACAAAGCCCCGGGGGCTTTTTTGTAGTTCGAGCACCGGCCTACATCTACGGTAGCTGTGGTTCTAGTAGTCCTGGATTTCCCATGGTCCAAGCCAGACCCAAGTGGACCTGTGGGCTGTTTTGAGACTCCTTGCGAAGCAGCCCTGCCAGGCTTGGGAGAGATTTTGTGTGGGTTGAACTTCGCTTCCGTAACTACCATCCTTGACACACTTTGGGGTTTCTTCGCAGCAGCAGTGTTGGGGGACAGAGCTTCAGGAAGGCTGTCCTCTTCGCTGTTCCTCGGTTCAAGGAGGTGCTTTGTCTTCACGCGGTTTCGTGCCACCTTGAAATCTGCTCGCTGGCGGCTCCCAGGGACGCTCTTGGTGGTCCCTTTTTGGGGGGGGCCCAAATGGGCAACGGGCCCAGGGTTAAGAGCTTGGGGTTGAGGGTAATTACTTTAAAGGGACCAGTACTAGGAGAACTACACCTGTCGGTGGAACCGGAGCCCGAAGCACAAGCAAAGCCAACCAAGCCTGGCCTCTGACCTCTCCCGACATACATCTGAGGATGTTCAAACGTGTGGAACTGTGTGCATTTCACCTTCTATCCGATTCTCGGACAAGCATTGGAGGCTTGTGTCTGCCACGAGTTGTCCGGTTCATAGATGCGAGGGTAGTAGCACAAGTATTAGGGCTGGTGAAGCCGCCAGCCAACCAACTAATTCCGACGGCAGGAAATCGAACTCATACGGATGTTGTCTATCAAGAACTCGCTCCTGCAAGAGAGGAAGCCCCTGCAGATTGCAGGCACGCTCAAGCCCTGCTCTGTCACACGAAGATTGCTTATCCCAATCCCAGCGGAGAACGCACTTTGCAGGTTCTCAGCAGGGCTTTGCATCAAGCATAGGTTTAACAGATATCTTGGTCCAACGTTTGCAAGGCCTAAGCATCGAGGACTCGCAGCATATGTTCCGCTTTGCAGGTCAAGGTCGTGTGTGCTCATGATGAGGGATCGGGAATTGGAGTGCTCGCACATCTGTGCATCTACAGGCCTTTAGTCGGCATCCTCAGTTTGCGAAATCTATCAGGTGCTACTTCATTGGCACGGAGCTTCCTTCTGTCGCGTTCACCGCCTGCAATACCTGACGCTCCCGTTTTTGTTCATACAGAGGTTGGTACGCGCAAACGGAAAGCTGATTTTTTCAACCCAGCCTCTGGGCGCTTGCAAGAGGGCTCACTGGTAACAAGTGTTCAAATCAGTGTCAGGAAGGCTCCATGCCGTGAAATCCAAGAGCCTAGATGCAGAAGAGCCAGTGCAAGCGAACCTGCCAGCGAGACAAGGGCCCAACCCAGAGAGCCCAATACCCCTTATTAATTGAGGAATATGCCTTAAATTTTAGGGGCCTTAGTATTATGATTTAAGGCATATTCCTTAATTAAGGGATAATGGGCTCTCTGGGAACCACAAGCCGAGTTACCTCGCGAAGCTTGGCTACCTGACGAAGCTTTCAGCACCCACCCACCTTATCCCAGGAATGGCGGCTGCCGCCTCCACACCAGTGACCTGGTCAGCGTGAGGATATTCGTGAGCAATGCAAGAGCTCTAACATCTCGGAAGGGCTTTGTCTTCCTGTTTGTTTCAGTTCATGAGCTAGGTCGTAGCAGAACATCTGTGTGTGTGTGTGTGCGAGTGTGACTTGTGCTTTTGCAGTTAACGAATGCGCCCTTCTATGGTGCCGCACCCTATCCTCCTCTGTCATAGTCTCTCGTAGTTCATCTCATTAATTACGACTTTGTCTATCGCTGTGCACCCTGCATTCTACCGTGGCGGCATTCTCTTTTTCAGTATCTGGCGCATCCTATCACCCCATCGCATTGTACCCCATTGTCAAACGACTTGCTAGGCTGAAGAACTGGAAGTAGACAAGAACTAACAAAGTATAACAAAAAAGTGGGCAGGGAATATGAAGAAGCCGTTCTTCCTAATCAGTATCCACATACCGCAGAAGTGAGAAAAGAACGTAGGTTTTTTGACATCTGAGCTTCTGGGAGGTGCGGCGAAGCCGTACACTTCTGGCTTCAACGGCATCGCAGGCCCAAAGAGAACAGAGGCTGGCTTGGGATTTAGGGTTTCGGGTTTAGGGGTTTAGGGTTTCGGGTTTTAGGGTTTTAGGGTTTCGGGTTTGGGGTTCAGGGGTTTCGGGTTGAGGGTTTTAGGGTTTAGGGTTTGGGGAATCCAATCCGTCCTCGCCCCAGCCCGAGCCGCCAGCTCTCTCTCTCTCTCTCTCTCTCTCTATATATATATTATATAGTATATATTTTATTTTGTTTTGTATTTATGTATTTAGTTAGTTAGTTAGTTAGTTATTTCTTGATACCCCAAAACTCATGTGTCATCAAGCCTCTCATGTACCAAACTAGAGCCCCGTGGTTTGCTGCCAGAATCACAACTGCCGGACAATTCAAATCTGGCATGCCGACGGCCGCAACCACTATGGTCCAACACTCGATTGGGGCGCCTGGCACAAGTCCTTTGAGCTGCAATCGTTTTTTGTGCACTTGCGCGTAGACTCGCGTAGACCTCAATCCACAGTTTGAGGTTTCTGCTGTACATAGGGCTCCGCTTGAATATTCGCGAGGGCACATTTTGGATGATATTGTCGTTCTACCTGTATTTAACATGAATCCGTATATCATATGGCACAGACCTTCAGGTCACGGACGCCCAACGCCCACGCTAGTGCAATCAAGTTTGGCTTCGAGTTCATCGAGATTGGGCACTTCCGACTTGGTGCTGCAGACGATGAACACTTCTCACTTTCGTGCCGTGGCCCTGTCTGGGAATACGGGGGCCTGAACAATCAGAATACGACGTGGGGTACGATCGAATTACTTGGTATTGTACACAAGCACTGGACTATCGCGGAACCTTGCTACTGACTGTTCTGAACCCTGTACTACACAACCCGCTGGGGGAAACTCCCTGATGACCTGGGGGAAGACGAGGGTCGGTGGTTAGTAGAGAAGAATGCCACCTCTTCACTTTGGGTTCCTCATTACAAGACTAATGTAGCCTGTACCGATACCCGCAAAACCCGACTTTTTCCGCTTCATGGGTTTTCCCCTCTTCGGTAGACCTCTAGACTAAAGACTGGACACTGCAGGCTGTATGATGATGACTCTTGGGGTTACTATGATCACAATTCTTGCTCCTATGTGCTTTGATCATCACGGCTACTACTATGCATGCGGTAGTTTATGTCAGAGTCTGGACTTTCGATCAGACCAAAAAGTCCTTGACTTAGATCTCTTTCATTACCGCCCAGAGCTGCTCATGACACGCCTGGCCTAACATGCCTCAGCGAACAACCAAGGCACTCGAACGGCAACACCCTCGAGATCTTCAAAGAGGATGGCTACATAGACGGCAACAGACGGACTGCCTCCCGGCCCCATCACGGAGAGGTTAGACAACGCCCCGTCATCTCAAGAGTCGCAGAACTAAACACTATCCCACGGCCAGTTTTGATGTTTTCGGGCCAGAACTTCAACCCTAAACCCTAAGACCCCCCCTGAACCCTAAACCCTAAAACCCTAAACCCTAAACCCCTTCAACCCAAAGCTTACTGTTTCCTAAAGCCCAGGACTACGGAACCTGGGATCGTCCTGTCGGGAAGCCTTTGGGCATCAGCTTTGGCGACAGGCCGTTGAAGAAACAAACGGATCTTGACAAATGGGTTTAGGGTTTTAGGTTTTAGGGTTGTATAGGGTTTAGGGTTTAGGGTTCTGGGTTTAGGGTTCTGGAGGATCTTAACAAACTGGCTTTTAGTAGCGAATGGGTTTCTGGTACTACTATCCCGAAGTCCTGGGCTTTAGGAAACATTAAGCTTTGGGTTTAGGGTTTAGGGTTCAGGATTTAAGGTTCTATAGGGTTTAGGGTTCAGGGTTTAGGGTTCAAGGAGACAGGGTTTGGGAAGCCCCGGTGCCTGATAGGGTCTCTGACAAGCGAATCGATAACCTCCGCTTCTAACTGTAGACATGAGTATTGCTACTCTGCGGTGCTCAATCCCCACAGCAGGGACATGGTTTCTTCGGATTTGTCCCAACCCTTCATACCTGAAGTCCCCTGTGCAGATTCCTCCAGTTGGGGAACTTTCGAATTGGCGACGAGGATAACATGCGCTTCGTGATCTCGAGTGCCTCTCGGCACAATTTTGAAGTCCACATGTCGGGCTATCTTAGCGCAAGGGATCCTTGTGAAAATGTGACACTAAGAGGTCCCCATCAATAACAAGGGTTGTAAGTCTGTGAATAGGGCCCCTTCCGGTCTATTTGGGGTTTCTCCAGTTTGGTGGCCGTGACTGAGAAAAGTCGAAGGTCAAGAAGAGGCGGAGTATCCAGGTCTTTGATGGCCATGACGGCAAGACGAAGGGGAACCAATGGAGCCACTACACCTCGTTCCTGAATCGGCCTCCGGCAGACTACACTGTCAAAGGCATCGGCGAGCCTGGGACGGTTTCGTAGGCTCTTTACAAGAAAGCTGTTTGTGTCGGTTTGCTGCAGTCGGTTTCGTCAGCACCTCTTACTCTCTCTCTCCCTTCGTTTGCCTGTCTGTCTGTCTCTTTCTCTCTCGCTCTCTCTCGCTCTCTCTCTCTGTCTCTATCTCTCTCTCTCTTTGTCCCTCTCTCTCTTTCGGTGCACCCACCTCATGCTACGGAGCGCATCCAACAGGCTCTTCCCTTCCATGTTCATCTTGATTTAAGAGCCGACGAACTTTCTTTCCCATGATCCGGACATGTCCAAGCTCGCACAAGAAACAATGCAGCAACTCATGCAATCCAGATTTCACCCCGTTTTCACCCCGGATCACGTTAGTCTATGACCGTTTGAGTCTGGACAGGGCCTCAACTGTGGCTTGATGTTTAGGGATCCTCGCGATGTGTTGCCAGCAGAGCTGAGGAGACTTCCTTTGGAGCTTGTGATCCCCAATTTGCAGCTTGGGGAGATCGATTTATCCAGCTAGGCGACTGGCGCATGGGGGCCTACGACGACCATCACTTCACGTTCTCTCACAAGGATGGAAGGACGGCTGAGATCTTGACGTCGGACGGAGTTCAGCATCGTCACCAGCCGAGCAGCAGTTTCGGCACCTGGCACAGGCCCCTTGGGTTTCCCTCCGGCATTGTCTTCGGCCATCAGTTCATCCAGTTTGGGAACTGGCGGGTGGCGGCGATCGACGACCGGCATCTTAGCATCTCTCACAGACGCGGAAAGACGGCGAAGCTCTTCCAGCTCCATCATCATCCTCACCTGCATTGGGGGTTCACCGGTGGACTGACAACCTACAGTGCATGGGGAAGAAGAATCGGACCTGCCTCAGGCGTGAACTTCGGCGATAAGTTCATACAGATTGGCAATTTCCGAATCGGCGACTCTAATGGAATGAATCTCGCCATTACCTTCGCCCCCTGGGGAAACTCCCTCTACCGTTTCCACAAAGATGGCTGGGCTGACACGGACCACCACGGCTCGTACCTGGCACACATGAGCATAGGCATAGTCGTAGGCATAGGCCGCATGTACTAGGACTGGGCATGCCCCTTTTGCTGTGTCAAGTCGTGCTTCTTGGAGCTCAAGGTACGGACCCGCCGTCAACAGTCGCCCTACGCATTGGCACTGCGGCAGCTTGCAGGAGGCCATGGGCTCCTGCACCGGCATCGTCACAGGCCGGGCTCCGCGGCTTCAATGCCTCTGTCACCCCTCTCTCTCACTCTCTCTCTCTGTCTGTCTCTCTGTCTGTCTCACTCTTATTTGTAGAGGCTACATAGCGTTGCACTCACACCGCCACACACACACACACACTGCTTCCTCCTTCATTTCAGTCGCCTTTCCACCACGGCTTTTTTGCATTTTTACCGTCTCTTCTGTCGCAGGCTGGAATCCAAGAGACTCTGTTGGGAACCGTAAGGGTTTTGGGGGGTTCCTGACAATAATTTTAGTATCATATACCCCAAACCCTATTCTAATTATGAAGGCCCCTACACCCCTAAACCCTTATAGTAGCCCTTATGGAGCCCTTTAAGGAACCCTTTAAAGGAACCCTCTTCTAATTTTAAGGCCCCCTATATAATTGGTTTCAGGTGAAGATTTCATGCAGATCGGGGACTGGCGGCTTGCTGCAGAGGGCGACACCTTCTCGGTGTCGCACATCGATGGGCAGGCCCAGCTCCCCAGAGAACCCAATACCCCCTAATTAAGGAATATACCCTTAAGTCACAATATTAAGGAATATACCTTAAAGCCATAATATTCAGGCCCCTATAGCTTAAGGTATATTCCTTAATTCAGGTGTATTGGGTTCTCTGGGTCCGGTAAAGTAAGGTTTTCACTTATCACTGCTGTCGAGAGTCTTTCACATGGGGACTTGTGGCATGCGCTGCAAGAGTGTCTTGCAGTGCTGACGTCGAAATTGGGCTTAGGGGCTGAGTAGGTAACCTTTAACTAAACTTTTGGGGCTTATACAAACCTATTATAATTCAAGAGGTTAACCTTTTTGGGCTAAGGTACTCGGCCCCTAAGTGGGGGATGTTGAATCCAGAATCCCCTCCCGGACACAGCCTTCGACTCATTCGCATACCCAGAGAGCCCAATACCCCTTCATTAAGGAATATATACCTTAAATCATAATAGTAAGGCCTCTACAACTTAAGGTATATTCCTTAATTAAGGGGTATTGGGTTCTCTGGCCAACCTCATGGCATGCGTCCTGGGTGAGCTCGAGGTCTCCGTCAAGCTGGGAAAGGCGGTACCCAGAGAACCCAGTATCCCTCAATTAAGGTATATACCTTAAATTATAGGGGCCTTAATATTATGATTTATAGGTATATTCCTAAGTTAAGGGGTATTGGGTTCTACGGGTAATCTAGCAATAGCAGCTTTCTGTAGAATGCTACTCGTGGCAGTCTCCGTATTTAAAGTTTCGAAGTGCTAGGGCTGCGATGGCGAAAGGCGCCACTCTTTCTTTCGCCTTGTTCCCAGTAGCAGCGTAACAGTGTTCCAAAGAATTAATTGGGCTGTTTGGCAATGTCCGGCAGGTAGAAGCCCGACCCCCTTAACTTTCACCGCATCTTGGTTCAAGACTTGGTTTCTGATCGACGTTGGCTGCGCTGATCCTGAGTACCATGTCTTGGCATGCTGCCGCCCTAGTGTTTTCAATGGCTAGCTATATAGATGCAAACCCAACCAATGAGCCCGAAGCCTGAAGCCGTGCACACGAAGCCGTAAGCCTTAAACCCTAATTCCTGAACCCTAAATCCTAAACCCTAAATCCTAAATGCTAAATCCTAAACCCCCTAAACCCCCTAAACCCTAAAGCCTAAACCATGACAGCCGAAGCCTTGAAGCCTGCGCAGCTTCTCCGACAGGCCAAGACGTTTTCGGCAGGGAGTCTGCTTCAAACCAGCGAGTCGCTTACGGTGCCTTGGTTCCAGGAAAGCCCCTAAACGGCCCTAAACCTTAAACCCTAAATTAAATCCCGCCCCTAAACCTTAAACCCTAAATCCCAAACCCCACCCCTCCCCCCCTTTCCCCCCTAGCTCGCGGTCAAAGCCAAGACTTGAAAGGAGGTCCACAGCTTGTTTTTCGCATGGCGCAGGAATCCGCTTCCAGTGCCACGGCCAGCCTCCTTCAATCCAACGAGTCACTCATGGTGTCTTGCTTGCACAGCCTCAAAATTTGAAGAGCGGCATAGTTTCGAAAGACTGTTGGGCTGGTACTCTCCCTCTCGCCGCGGTAACTCTGGAGTGCGTCTTGCGTGTTGAGGGCTTTGACTTCGAGGCATTTTTGCACAGTACTCTCTGATGGGGCTCTCCGCTGGAAACAAGAGCCTCGCATCGGCACATCCTGATTAATACGTGCATGTCAGTCGTGTTGTATGCCCACCTTCATGGCTATACAACTGAAGGGTCCTGCAAGGAAACGAGCATCCTTGAAAGCGCACACTAAACGTCTCTAAACCCTCAGCCCTACACCTAAACCCTTAAACCTGAAGTAGTCTTACCGGAGATGCAGGTGGACTGCTTCGAGGCCAATTCGTATTATTCGCCCATCGACATTCCTGGCCATGGTGCGAAGCCCAAGATTTAGGGTCTCCGGCCTTTTCAATACTTAGGGGCTGAGTAGGTAACCTTGAACCTTTTGGGGCTTATATAAACTTATATAATTCAAAAGCTTAACCTTTTTTGGGCTAAGGTACTCGGCCCCTAAGTAAGTAGACTAGTGTTTGGGGGTATATTCTACTCTAATTATAACAAAGAATCCCTGAGGTTCAGCCTACTTAAGACTACGGAGGTTCTGTTCCGGTGCTTTGGCGCGCCGCGGAAGGCAGCGTTTTTCAGGCCCAGCCTTCGGGCTGACGGTTCGAACTTTTGAGTTTCCTGAGCCTATCAAGGCTTTTCTAGAAAAACCTAGTAGAAACCTAGATTTTTTCAGAAAAACCTAGTAGAAACCTAGATTGTTTTTGAAAAACCTAGTAGAAACCTAGATTCTTTTAGAAAAGCCTAGTAGATGCATAGCCAGACCTTGGCAGCACAACCCTGCTGCGGATGCAAGAAAAAATGACGAATCTTCTTAGCCTCCGGCACTGCTCTGCGGGCTTTGCAACCCCGGGGGGACGGGCGGGACATCCTTCAGACCCTTCTCGGAAGCCGCCCATTTCAACACCAGCACTAGGAATAGTAACAGTGATAGGAATGGTCAGTAATAATAGTAATAGTAATAATACTTATCATGGTAATCATGGTAATAATGGTAATGGGAATAGCAGTACTAATCATTATAACAGAGCTTCCATGTCTTACGAAGCCTCGGCTCTCCAACCTTTCCGGCCTCCTTCCCACTTCTGCCCGAGAAGCAGCAGAGGTCGGTCCTACGCACACAGCTGGCAAGAATGCCAGCAAAGAGCCGTGGCTCAAATGGGGGTTTCCGAAAATTAGGGGACCCGAATATAGCACCCTAAATAGTAGGATCCTTATTATAAGGACCCCAGAATACACGGGTACCCTACCTTTTTTCGGAAAGTCCCAAATTTCAATACTAGGCAGGTCCTAGGTTCCATTTGGTGGTCGCCTTTTTCCCTGCTGGAACACCGCGATTCATGGGTTTCCCTGTGCGTTCGGCCATGTGTCCCATGGCAGCTGTTTTCCATACAGCCGCGATAGCCTCCGATGACTTCGTGAAGTACAAATTCTACGGACACTGAGAGACACCAGTTCTTCTGATATCACTGGGTGTCTGCAGTTTCAGTTCCTGTGGAAACTATCAGGATCACGGTAACAACTCAGGACTTTCGATTTTACACCGTCGTTTCCGATCTGTTGACAACTTGTTCGGTCTCTAGGTTGAGCAGCCTGCGTGCGGGCAGCTGCATCCGTTCGGTCGATCATGTTTGCCCTAATGAGAGTCCTTCCCCTGCGCCTTCGAGGGCAAATAACACATGCAAGGAGACCATGTGAAACCCCTTTTGCACCAAACTCGTGCAACAAGGACCTTCACCTTCCCATCGGTGTGAATCTAAGGATGTGCAGAGGTGGCCGGCTGTGCTCATTTCAGCCGCTGGCCGAGTCTCGGAGAGAAAGCGAGGTCAAGGTCTAAAAATGGCTGAGTCTTCTGCCATTTGCCCCAGGTTTGAGGGGACTGCTACGAAACAGGAACTACATGTGAAATGCCCCATCGGAAGGTTGAATCATGTTGAATCTAGAACTCCCAACTGCTTTCGGGCTTCCGCCCGCCAGCTTCAGCCCAGGAATGGTGGTTGCCATATACAACACGGCTGCCCGGCCTACTTGAGAGCTCGCATGCCTGCACGTCTGAAGTCCCTGCGGTTCCCGAATGCTCTTGTACCTTTGGGTCTGTCCTGAGTGCTTCGTGCAGGGCACTCAAGGATCGGGATGCTTCGGGAGGTGCTGCTCGTCGTCCTAGTAGGAGTGCTGGCGACTAGACGTTTTACCGGTTTGCAGACAAGAAGCTGTCGAGGGATTGGAAGGCAATCGCGCACGCGCACACACGCGCAGAGATCTATCCACCTATCTATCTATCTGCCTATCTAACTATCTGTCTATCTAGATAGATAGATAGATAGACAGGTAAATAGGCAGATAGGTAGATAGGTAGATAGATAGATAGGTATATATATATATACACACACATATTCGGATTCAGTCATCTTTATACCCCAGAAGACGAACTGCAAAAGTGACATTCCGAAGCCACACATCAGCAAACTACATGAAGACAAACCAGCAAAAGCAGCGCATCCCAGTGAAGGCTAGGGTAACCCCTAAACCCTAAACCCTAAACCCCTAAACCCCTAAACCCCTAAACCCTAAACCCTGAACCCTAAGCAGCCCCGAAGCCTTCCGTAGCTTTTGGGCCGCGAGGCGCGGCGACCAAAGTCCACGGTCACGGCATCACGGCAGGCCCACCCTTATGTCCGGAGGCCAGCGCTTCGAGCCCCGTTTTTCCTTTTAAAAGGTGGGCCCCAAGCCCCACCTGTAACCGAAAAGACCCACCTTTTAGGGTTCCTTATTATGGCTTCTTTTTATAGTTCCGTAAAAAGGTAGGTCGTTTCGGTTACAGGTAAACCCTGAACCCGTCCTCTCGTCGCTTTCTTTTCAGGGCTGTGCGGAACCCCACACGCAGTACACGCCGGTGGACATGCCGGGCCATGGCCGCGTGGAATTTCGGAGAGAGAGTCATTTTTGATGGTGTTTGGGGAGGTTCTAAAAGGAAAGAGGGTTTAGGGTTTTGGGTTTGGGGAGGCTCTAAAAGGAAAGAGGGTTTAGGGTTTAGGGTTTGGGGAGGCTCTAAAAGGAAAGAGGGGGGGTCAGAAGGAGACTTGTTGTCGCTCGCATTCGCGGGCGACTGCCACTGCTTCTGTTCTGCCTCGTACTCTACATAGCTAGTTCGGACACATGTTTAGCACTTTGAAAGCATGATGCCTATCCATGGCTCTCGTTCGACTGCAAACTATTCAGCTTCTGGTCAGGAACTTGGGGGCTTAAGGCTCAAAACTGTCTTATCACTTATCTCTCTCACCCTGCGGCTTTCTGTCTAGGACATTTTCAGGTGAGTAGTTGCCGTTATAGGAGTTGTAGAAGGTCTATATACCGTATAGAAGCCTTACAGAAGCCCTATATACCCTAAACTCCCCACCTGTAGTTTCCTTTACTTCTGCTCCAGTCCATGAAAAGCCTGGGTAGGTACCCTTTAGCCTTTCAGGGTACACTTCCTACCAGAATTAACCGCAAAATTCTCAAAGCCCTCCAAGTACCCTAAACCCTGAGCCTTTCCAGAACCCTAGACTCTAAGCCCTTACTTACCCTTAAGCATTTATCTGCAAAGGTCGCACGCGTGCCTCAGATTGGAAGGCCTGTCAGAGCAGATCTGCGGCTCAATTACCAGAACTGTAGGGTTGCGTTTCGGCTTTTTGCGTTTGGGGTTTAGGGTTCAGGGTTTAGCAGCTTTGACGGGCTATGCCAGTTGTGAAGTTATCGGTCCGCATAGCTCCAAGCGGCAAGTGGCAGAGGGAAATCACTGACAATGTAGTTCCCGCTTGGCTCCCTTGAGAAACTCTGAATTGAACAGTGGCCGTTGTGAATTTCCATTGCAGGCACTGTGCTGGCAAGAGTCTTTGAACTTTGGTTTCAATACAGGGCTTCACTGCTATCAAGCAAGGGCTGCTGAAGTCACATGGTAACGAAAACCTGTGCCATTCGGCCTTTCATGAGCTGGGCTGTGAAGCTGGCTATCCATCTGGATTTGGTTTTGCTTGACGACCGGTTCTCCCTGCAGCCGGCGCTTCAGCGAAGGCCCGTTCTGTCGCCCAGGGTCCGGCCCCAGCACCTAAACCCATCCCTGTTCTGGTTTGGCTCCGGAAGACGAAGAGCAGACAGAGATAGGCAGAGGAGCTTTAGTGTTGCAGCAGGCATTGGTCCCAGCCGCGAATGCTACACCCCGTGCACCGACCATACACTAGAGGGCACCATACGGACCATGCTCATCAAAGATGAAGGTTCATCAATCCTCTGCAAGGAGACCACAATCCCAATCCCACAAACTGTAAACCTCAAGTAAAAACCCTAAACCCTGAATTACTTGGCTACCACTCCTGCAGCAACAATAACAACTACTGTGCTGCTACTACTACTACTACTACTACTACTACTGCTACTGCTACTGCTACTGCTACTGCTACTGCTACTGCTACTACTACTCCTCCTCCTCCTCCTCCTACTGCTGCTACTACTGCTACTACTACTAC
>CAJNJA010007733.1:0-15930 GCA_905231915.1 Symbiodinium necroappetens
GTATGTATGTATTTATGTATGCATGCCGGTAAATACGTATTGAAGTATACATGCATGCATGCATGCATGCATGCATGCATGTATGTATGTATGTATGTATGTACGTATGCACGTACGTACGTATGTATGCATGCATGCATGCATGCATGCATGCATGTAATGTAATGCACTGTAATGTAATGTACTGTACTGCACTGTAATGTAATGTAATGCAAGCAATGCAATGTAATGTAATGTATGTAGTTGTAGGTAATGTAATGTAGTGGAATGTAATGTATGTACATAGTTGTGTGTATATAAGAAGACAGAGAAAAAGAGAAGCGCAAGAGACAGAGAGAGCGAGAGAGCGAGAGCGAGAGTGAGAGCGAGAGAGCGAGAGAGCGAGAGGGAGAGGGAGAGGGAGAGGGAGAGGGAGAGGGAGAGCGAGAGAAAAGAGTAAGAGACAGAGAAAGACAGAGAGAGAGAGAGAGAGAGCGAGCGACTTTCGAAACAGTTATAGGTCCCAACCATCCACCTTGGAAGGATGCCTAGGGTCCCTAATCGTGGTACTGTCCTCTTAGCCCTTTAAAGTTCCGCTTCGAACCCATTCCGGTTTCGTGCCTTCCGGGAATTGAAAAATTTGCATTAGGGGAGGGTTTAGTGTTCGGAGGAGGAGATTATGAATCATGGCAGAAAATACCCTAAAACCCTGCGCTAATTATTGAGCGCCCTTGTTTAACCCTCGGTCGAGCGCTTAAAGCCTTGGAACTTAGCCCCACACCTTAAACAACAGAAAGTCGAAACCCTAAGCTGTAAACTCTTAACTCTAAGAATCGCCGTAGCTTCAGGAAATACCTAAATTTCGGAGCATTTCCCGAACCTCGTCAACAGTACCCCTACAGAGCCCTTATGATCCCCAAAGCCTTATCGAGCCTCCAAGCTCGCGAGCCTTCCCAAGTCTTGGCCCAGGCTGACTGATGAGACCCGCGCCAGCATCGTCAGAGCCTCGCCCGGAGCTTGGTCCAGTGTTCAGGGTTCCGGGCCTAGGGTTTAGGGTTTCGGCTTTAGGGTTTTAGGGTTTCGGCTTTAGGGTTGTAGGGTTTAGGGTTTAGGGTTTTAGGGGTTTAGGGTTTATAGGGTTTTAGGGTTTAGGGTTTAGGGTTTAGGGTTCATAGCAAACGCACCCAAGGAAAGGATACCCTGCTTCCTTCAGCTATTTCCACGTCTTGGAAGCTTGTGGTTCTTTGGAGTCCAGGGTACTTCACCCGTTTGTGGACAGCCTTCGAATTGTCGGCATTTTTGCGAGAGGACGGAATAGGGAAGGACATCGACTTTGCCCCGAAAGCTCTGCTGCAGCTGAGAAAACAGTTGGATGCTTTTGAGAGATAAGGCTTGGGATTTCGATGCTTTGGATTCCGGGTTTCCTTGAACCCTCAGCTCTAAATCCTAGGGTCCCTGGGGTGCGAGTTTGAGGTATGGCTGCCTAGAACGGGAGTGTAGAAACCCCGGCGTAGCTACGTAGTAGCTTGGTAGACTCCTGCGGGAGACCTGTAGTGCACAAACCCCGAACCCTAAACCCTAAACCTCAGACCTTGAGTAGGGTTCATGCTGGGGTAGAGGGCTTAGGGTTCAGTTTGCGGCCGAAGGTTTGATCAACGCTTGGGGCTTGGGGCTTTGGTTTTAGGGGTTTAGGGTTGAGCCATTCGGGTTTTGGGCTTCGCGCAAGGGATTTGGGTGCCGTGTGCAAACTCTACGGTAACTTTAAACTTTAAACCCTAAACCCTAAACCAAGCCACCAATTAAAGCTCAGCTTAAACATGAAACCCTAAACCTAAACCCTCAACCCCAATGACACCTAAACCTTTAGATCCAATGTAGACACTAAGCCTATAAACCCTAAACCTTAAGACCCTACTCGCAAAGGCCCAACCGGATATGGTTTCACGGACTCCCAGAGGCCAGCCGAGTTTGTCGCTGCAGGGCCCTGGGACGTAGTGATGGTGTAGGGTTTATCAAGGGTTTAGGGTTTAGGCTTCAGCATTAGAGCTTTAGGGTTTAGGGCTTTAGGGCTTTCAGGCTTGTAGGGTTTAGGTTTCGGGTTTAGGCTCGTAGGGCCTAGGGTTCAGGGTTAGTAAAAAAACAGATTGCAAGTGGCATCATTGGTGATTTTAACGTCCCAAGCTGTTTCAACAAGTACCCACACACTCAAATGGGATTTCGGGTTCAGCCGTTTCAGGGATCAGTGGCAGTAACATAGGGGTTTTGGCTTTTTGTTTTATGGTTTTGGGTCTCTCGCGATGCTTCTTGAAAGCTTGCAGAAGGGTTAACACAGGCAGTGGTTGCAGTTTTCGTTACGGTTTACGGCATATGCACCGTCTAGGGGTTCTTATCGTGGTCGAAAGAGTATATTTCCAAGCACCCTGAAAGTCTTCTTCAATCACAGCCAAACGTCCAGACTACGTTCAACTTTTCTTTCCCAGAGACGCATGAAACCCAGTCCAAGCAGTCTGAAGCATAACATCTGGTTCATGTCATAGCAGCCTAAATAATTGGTAGTTTTCTTCCTTGGAGGGTCCATATAACTATTGTATAATAATTCTTCCTTCAAAACCAAGCTTTCATCAATGATTCGCGCCCGCATTTTGTCCACCTTTCCGCTGTTCGCCGTGCTATCGGCTTTCGGAACAACCCTACCGTTGCTGCCAACTTTTTCTTTTGGCCTCCGCTAATCTTTCTTTTGGTTATTATGTGTGTGAAGTATAGTAACACACTATAGTATAGCAGTCTGTAATATAGTATAGTATAGTATAGTATAGTATAGTATAGTCTAGTGTGGTGTAGTGTTGCGTAGCATAGTAAAGTTTAGTATATCTTAGTATAGTATAGTCTAGGATAGTATGGTAGAGTTAGAGTATAGTGCAGTATATGGCATGTCGTGGCATGGCGTGGCATGGTATGGCATTGTATGGTATTGTATGGTATAGAATAGTAGGGCATAGTATACTGTAGTATAGCAATGTATAGCTTAGTACAGTTTAGTATTTAGTACTGACTCTATATATATATATATGTATATATATAGACAGTATTTTTGTATGGTAAATCGTATACTGCATTTGATCGTATATCGTATAGAGTATAGAGCAAAGATATAGAGTATAGAGTACAGTATAGAGTATACAGTATGTAGAAGTGCTATAGTAAAGATGAACATGTCTTGTCTTGTTGTTTTTGTGGGGTGGCTTTTTCTTCCTGCTAGTTGTGATGGCACTGTCGTGGTTATGATTATGTTTGTCCTGCCTGTACGCTGCCCTACTACTGTCCACAACTGCACTGCAGAAACCCACCCGTGCAAGGCAAAAGGAAAAACTGAAACAGACAGAAGGTGGACAGCTCAGCTCAACCCAGAGCAAACATCGGGCTTGTAGGTCAAGGTGTTATGCAGGATGTACAGGGTTTGGATTTAGGGCCAGTAGGTCCCAATGCCCAAGACCTCCTAACTGTCCTAAATCCGAGACTTGCGCACATCCTAATCCCTAAACCCTATAAACCCTAAACCCTAAAAATCCCTAAACCGTTCATGGTCCTGCCCCAGGACTTCGTTCCACCTGCGTCACAGCTGCCGCAGGATCTTTTGGTGGAGGACCCGAGCCCCTACACTATTGTGGACCCCAAAATGGCAAACCCTACAGGTTTTGGGGTTTAGGGTTTAGGGACCCAGACTAGAATTTAGTACTGCTTATCATTAATTATGAAGGTAGTAAGAACTAGTCCTCAACATGATAAGCAGCTATCATGACGAAGAAGAAGATAATGGTGAGGAGGAGGATAAGGCCAATGATTGTTATTTTCAGGACACCCCGAAAGCGATGTGTAGTTGTCCCTAGGCCCTAAACCCTAAACCCTAAGCCCTGAACCCTAAACGTCCCCAGGACGCGGAGCGCACCGTGTCCCATCACACCTTCTCGGCGGGATATAGGGCCGGGACCTCTGAGCTTCAGATCAATGGTTTAGGCTGCAGGGATTTAGGCGTTTAGAGGTTTATTTAGGGTTTAAGGTTTAGGGTTTGGGGTATAGGGGTTGAGGGTACGGGGGTTTAGGCTGTAGGGATTTGGGGGTCTAGGGGTTTAGGGTTTAAGGTTTAGGGATTTAGGGCTTAGGGATTAAGGGTTTAGGGATTTAGGGGTCTTGGGGTTTAGGGTTTAAGGGTTTAGGGATCTAGGGGTCTACGGGTTTAGGATTTAAGGGTTTAGGGATTTAGGGTTTAGGGTTTAGGGATTTAGGGATTTAGGGGTGTAGGGTTTAAGGGTTTAGGGGCTGAAAGCTGCGGCTTCTGGCTGATTAGATAGCGTGTTCTGCAATACTACAACGGTTGATAGATGTGTTCAGGGTTGGACGCGTGGTGGAGTCGAGATTTTGCAGGCAGGGTTCAATAAATGCGCTTGAGCTCTGGGTCGTAGCATCTTTGTGCACCTTTTTTGGACTTGGGGGAAGGTGTCTACTCTGCTACATCTGAAAATCGGAAAAAAGGGTGTCCTGATTGTTTGGGGGTTACTGAAACCTAGGGAGAAAGCGGCGCGTTCAGGGTTCGGTGCTTCTCGGGTTTCGGATTCCGTGCCTCCCACCTTCCCACCAAAAGGCTCCAACAGAAGTCAATCACCCTAAGGGCGCATGTACCTGCAGTATGTTTTTTGGCCTCACAGGCACCTATATAGGAACCCTTTAGCTGGCAAAATGCATTGGAGCGGCATGGACCCTGGGCTTCGAAAGATGCTCCAGCCTACACCCGCTTGGAGAGCAGAAGGTTGTCAGTCGTTGAGAGATGGGTCGGGATGGACACTTAGGGTTCGGAGCCGTAAACCTTAAACTCGTATTCGGGGGATCAGTTGACTTTTGTGTGAAAAGAAGTTCCTGCCCCAAGCCGCAAACTTGCAAACCCTATTTAAACCCGAAGCCCCAAGCCCTAAACCCAAAGTTTAGCTAGGCTACTCAGCCCGAAAAGCCTTAGAATCCTGGAAGGACCCTTATCGTAACCCTTGAAGAACGCCTAAGCTCGCAGTTCTTCGTGCTCTAACCTAACCCTAAACCCCAAACCCTAAACCTTAAGAATCCTAAAGCCCCAAAGCTCTTTTTCTTCGTCCTTCGGGCCGTCCCCGGAGCCTCTTAGAAGAGCCCCGACGGTCTCCGCCAGAAACGTCTGGCTGAAGGGTTTAGGGCGGTTTAGGGCAAAGTTTATTTAGGGTTTAGGGTCAAACACCCCGAAAGGCTTGCACCACGCGTTTCAGGAGAGATCCAGTTTTCGCAGAGCTATTCTTTGCATCCAAGCCGTCCTGGCCCAGCATGCGCCCCATCTGCGGGGGTCTGTTTGGATCCGAGAACCACACATTTCGTGGCACCCCGTGCAGCAAGGTGGCATTTGGCATCCCCAGCTGGAAAACACGAGGCGAAAGAGCCGTTGCAGAAGCGTACCAGCCCTGGTAACACACAAACATGTGGCACTGGACCCAGCAGTGGAGGATGAGGAAGCAGTTCGGCGGTAGCAGCGGCAGTGGCATCAGGAGGAATTGAAGAATTCAAACCTTGCAGCCCTGCTGAATATGCCTGATACTGGGTACCGGAAACACACCAAAAACCCTGTTCGGCCCTATTCTAACACTTAAGGCCCCCCAACACTCCCTGGGCTCAAGGGACGAAGAAACCCCGGCAACCCCAACGCAGGAACCTCATGAGGAATCCTTGGGCCTTTCTTGGGGTTCTTTATAGCAGAAGCCAGAAAGTTGGAACATCATTATCCTGGCACCCTTAAGGTAATATAGAAGGGATCCTAGCACTAACCATCCTAAGACCATGTTCCAACTTTCTGGGGTTCGCTGTGTATGGATTCGAAAATAGTTTGGGGGTTATGGGGTTGGTACAGGTTTCGATGTCATGCGCGTTTGAATCCTCGAACCTAAACCCTGCACCCTAAACTTAAAACCCTACACCCCTAAAGTAGAAGCCCAAAGGTTGGAAACCCAGTAGCCGCAATCTTGAAGAGTAATGTATAAGGAATCCCAGCACTATTTGTCTTTAGTCCGGTTTCCTTTCTTGTGGGATTTACCATAGATCCCTTGTATAAAGGAACCCTTATAGATTTATAGATCCCTGCAAGGAGCCCTTATAGATCCCTTAAAAGGAACCCTTATAGATCCCTTAAACGAACCCTGATGGATCCCTTTACGGAGCCTCAACCCCACAAGCCCTAATCAACCCACAGACTCGATCCGAGCCCCTGTGCCAAAAAACTCTGTGTACGAAAGCCCAGGCACAGTGCAGATTCCGATCGGGGCCCCTCTTTGAGCACCCAGCGGTGGCCAGGAGCTGGGCTTTTGCTGTTCTTCTGGTTCAGGGTTTGGGGTTCTGGGTTTAGGGTTTGGGCTATCTCAGGGATTAATACAAGTCCTGTCCCTGCTTGTCTTGATGGTTGGTCTCCCAGCGACTTCGGGGCGGCAGTGAACTGTGCCAGAAGGGAGATGGATGCTTGCTTTAAGACCTTAAGTTTCCGCTCACGGCACGTTGCCAGGTTTATGCCAGCTTGCTTCCGGAAGAGCAGGCAAACCCTTCAGCAAAGCGAACGAGTTGGGGAGACCATCGAGTCATAGCGATACCTGCACAGCTTATGAACTCAGTTGACGCCTACTGGTTGATCTGTGCTCTCTCTTGGAATCATTAGTCTGCGTTCTTCTATTCTAGTCTAGTTTCAGCCTTGGGGTGAAGATGCTGGGGATTTCTCAAACCCTAAGCCCTGATGCCTTAAACTTGCTTTGAATCCATTAAATCCTACGCTCAAGCCTCCCAAAGACCTTAGACTTGAGCTGAAAAGCGAGGTCGAGATATTTAGTAGCAGCATCCCTTATCATCCTGTATATCTAAACTCTGGCCTATGCCAAGAGGCCTCTTCTATTCATTTAGGCCTTTCTATCAAAACTCGTAGCAGACCATAACACCCTAAAGCCCTATCAGACCCTTGGGTCAAAAAGATCATAATTAATAGAAACCCTTATAGGATTTTAAGGCCGATGAACACCCTCTAGAGACCTTCGAGACCCTACAAAACTCCTGACCATGCCGGAGTTGTTCCTTAATGATATGTAGTTGTACTATAATTAACACACCCCCAAACCCAGTTCTAATGATCTCATATGAACCCCAGGCACGGCTAGACTACCTCATGTCGCTTGACACCGACAGCTCTGGGCTCAGTCGTTGTTGGGTGTTCTGGAGGTCCGGCGTTATGGGGTTTCTAGGGTTCAGGGTTGAGGGTTTCAGCGTGCAGGGCTCTGGGGTAATAATCATTTGTCTGTATGTGTGCTTGCCTGCCTGAGTCTGATTGTCTGTCTGCGTGCATGGATGTAAGTAAGCATGGGTGGGTATGTATGTATGCATGTACGTATGTATATAGGTATGTATGTAGGTAGGTAGGTAGGCAGGCAGGCAGGCAGGCTTAGGTATGTATGTATGTATGTATGTATGTATGTATGCGTGCGTGTAGGATTGTCTGATTGTACAGGTGTGTAGATATGGTGGCTTAGGCATGCTCGTTTGCAGCGTGTTGGTCTGCTTTTATTTTGGTATGCACGTGTGCATGTATGCATGTATGTAAGAATGTAGGTACGTAGGTGTGTGTAGGTGTTTAGGTATAGTTGGGTTTTGGGTTCAGTTGTAAAATTAGGGGGATGAAGCCGGATATTAGTAGGCCCACGTACGGCCCTATTTAACAACTTCCTGGACCCTAACCCTAAGCCCTAAGCCGCAAAGTGCTGAAGGCATGTTTACAGAAGATGTGGAGACGGATCCCATCGAAGCGATGCACCAAAACAAGTCTCTCGTGCTTGGCCCTGGCCTTGGCTTCGGTGTGAGCTTTAGGGTTTAGTGTTTAGGGCTTTAGGGTTTAGGGCTTTAGGGTTTGGAGTTTAGGGTTTCTAGAGCTTCTAGGGCTTCCAATCTGAACCCTGAACCCTGAACCCTAAACCCTAAACCTAAACCCTATATTCCTTCAGAGGTGTTAGAGTGTTCGGGTAGGGGTGGTGGAAGTTTGGAGGGCTTTAGTGCGGAGGCTCAGCCTAAATTGGAACGTTAATGTAGGGGCCTAAATAATTACCGATACTATTTTGGGGGTTCCTTATTGTAATTATAGTATAGTGGTCCCCAACACCCTGTTCTAATTATTGAGGCCCCTATCTTGGAGGCTTTTCGATATGGCTTAGAGGCGCTTTCTAGGGTTGGCAGATACCTTTTTCACGTTTGACAGGTCTGTTGTGTTTGATAAGGTGCATACGCTCATCCTCTTTTGCGTACAGCACATATCGCCGGATCAGGTTTCCTGTAAGTGTTCCTCAAACGGTTCCTTCACAGGTACTATGATCTAGGATTTGCTCAAGGTGTTCCTATAAACCCCCATCAAGGCTTGCAAACCCGGTAAAGACCCTACATAGGCCATATGTAAATTCTGACCGTGAAAGACTCTATAGACCCAATACGGACCCTACGCGACACCTAATAACTGGGCTTGAACAGTCACCAATACTAGTTTCGGGTTCCGTCAGGCCCCTATAGTAAAACCTTTTGCCCTTTGGTAACCCTTATGAAACCCCTCAGAGGAATCCTGTTAAGGAGCTCCCTAAACCCTAAAGCCCTACTCTAAGGCCCCTAAAATTTATGTCTCCTGTTAAGGAGCCCTACTCTAATTCTATTTAATTATTATAAGGCCCCTAAAATTTATGTCTCCTGTTAAGGAGCCCTACTCTAATTCTATCTAATTATTATAAGGCCCCTATAATCTATGTCACCAAGGATCCTTCCTACCGGCCTTTTGGACTTACATAGTACCGAGGCCTTAATCATTGTAGAATAGGGTTTTCGGGCATATGATGACTTTTATAGGGCTCGCAGGGTTTAAGTTTAGGCTTTAGGGTTTAGGGTACCATTACCATGATTGCAAGAGGCCCTAATGAACAATATTGGTAATTATTAGGGCTTCTACGTTATATACCTTCGGTGTCCAAGGGGAACACTATTGGTAATTATTCGGGTTTCTACAGTACCTTCGCCGTCCAAGGCTACTCCCACCTCATGATCAGCAACGGCGCGTACATGAAGGGGCATCTCCCTGAAGGGCTTAGGATTTAGTAGTTGGGGTAGCGGCATTTCAAGGGCTCAGAGCTTTGGAGGTTGGGTTTCGGGTTTAGGGGTTTAGGTTTTCGGGTTTTAGGGTTTAGGGTTTAGGATTTAGGGTTTAGGGTTTATAGGATTTAGGATTTAGGGTTTAGGGTTTAGGTTTTGGGGTAGGGTTTAGGGCTTCTGGCGCGTCTCTCTCCAGTGCTTTGGTGCTTGTTCTACAAAGGCCCCAAGCAAGAGGCCCTTAACCAGACCCTTCAATGCGAGTACAGGCGCACCTTGTGAGCCCCAAAAAAAGAAAGCACTCAGCTCACGTGGTCAAGATACTGTGCCCCTGGGTATTCTGAACAGGGTGTAGTAGGTTTCATGGGTTTTTGGTGCCCTCTACACCCAACCCCCCTCAAAGCTTACTGTTACCACTGCTACTGTTCTTGCTTCTACTACTGCCTCTACGGCGACTACGACGTCGAGGAACACTAACACGTCGTTCTGGGTAGTATCACTGATCTGACCGATGCCGGTGCTGCCACTGCCGCTATATCTACTCTCCTTCTTGTGATCCTCACAATTGTTCCGAAGCGCGCTTGAAGCCGCAAACTCAAGCGCCTCACATCCTCGACACCCTTTGTAACACAGCTTGAACCTCGAAACCCAACCTTGAACCCTAAGCCCCATGCCCTAGACCCCCGGACCTTCATACTTGCCTTGCTTAGTAGAGCAGGTAACCCTTAACCTTGTCGGGGTACTGCTTAATCCCTCTATAACTGCAAAGGCTAACCTGCAGTCAGGTTAGGAAAGAGGACAAGCAAGCATAAGACCAACGACAGACCTCGACGTCGACGCCTTCGAGCCTAAAGCTTCATCAAGTCCCTGTAAATTCTTGCAAAACTCTGTAAATCCCTCACAAGTTCTATAAACGCCCTATTGCAATCAAGCCTTCGAACCTTGCAAGACCTGAGAGCGAGGCTTTGGACCGCAACGCTGCCCTACCTGACCTACCGAGGTTGGGGCCCGTTCGGGTTTAGGGGAAAGTCTAGGGTTTAGGGGGGTCCTGAACTTAACCCTTCCAAAAACCCAGCACCCTGAACCCCGAAGCCTTCATCCAATAATCCCTACAACCCCGAAGCGCAAGCTCGAAGAGTCGAATTTAGAGATGTTGGCTTTTTGATTTCAGATGTCGATTGCCGGGGTCTTTCTTCTTTGTATGAGGGGTCCTGCTCTGGGTCCCTACGTGTACATGAAGGATCCTGGAGTCCTCTTCTTTAGGATGTGTAGGGTTTAGGGTTTAGGGTTTAGGGTTTAGGGTTTAGGGTATAGGGTTTAGGGTTTAGGGTTTAGGGTTTAGGGTTTAGGGTTTAGAGTAGGGTCCGCCATTTTCCGAAGCACACAACGCTAGCTGCAGGTATGATCAGGCTGGAGAGGCATTAGTAATTGGACAGGGTTCCTTTGCCGGGCAATGCCGCCCCAGTGGCCCTACTAATAGGGCCTAAATAATTGCTAATACTATTTCGGGGGTTTCCCTATAGTTACGGTATAAGATGATATACCCCAAAGCCATATTCTAATTGTTGGCCCCTAGATTAGAGTGTTCGGTGCTCCAAGTGGCACCTTAAAGTTTTGATAGGCGACCACGACTACTGCAACCGCTATGGCGACAAGAACCGCGACAGTCGTAATGAGTAGTCAAGTCATCACAAGAAGAGCTAGTGACTACGGATACTACGACTACTGCTACCACTACTACCACTGCTACTGCTACTGCCTTGACTACTTCAACTCCTCCTACTACTACTACTCCTGCTGCTGCTGCTGCTGCTGCTGCTCCTGCTACTGCTACTGCTGCTGCTGCTGCTGCTGCTACTACTGCTACTACTACTACTACTACTACGCTCGTACTCTTGCCACTCATGTGTCTGAAACAGAGACCTCCCATCTCTTCTGATGGGCTCGTGCTTGCTGCCTCACGCACTGGCAAACCTTCCCTTCTGCCCGCATGCAGGAGTGAAGCTCGCCAGGATACTCCAGCAGAACTGGCACTTTCTGAGCAGGCCAGGCCTTGGACAGCGGCGCCATCACAGCCAGAACATAGCCAGAATAAATTGGGCACTGTGCAGCGAAGAGTGCATTTTTACCTACAGCTGTGTTTCGCCGTAAAGACATGTATCCGTTGCATTTGTAAAACAGGCAACGCCATCATCGATGTCCACATGATCATGTAGATTTTACTGCTGCTGCTCCGCTACTACTACTACTACTACTACTACTACCACCACTGCCACTGCCACTGCCACTACCACTACCACTACCACTACCACTACCACTACCACCTACCACTACCACTACCATTACCACTACCAGCTGCTGCTGCTGCTGCTGCTGCCACTGCTACTAGTGCTGCTGCTACTGCTGCTGCTGCTGCTACTGCTGCTGCTGCTACTGCTACTACTACTACTACTACTACTTCTACTTCTACTTCTACTGCTACTACTACTGCAACTTCTACCTGCTACTACTACTACTACTACTACTACTCCTGCTGCTACTACTACTACTACCACCACTACTACTACCTACTGCTGCTGCTGCTACTACTACTACTCCTCCTACTACTACTACCACCACTACTACTCCTGCTGCTACTGCTACTGCTACTGCTACTGCTACTTCTACTTCTGCTTCTGCTTCTGCTACTACTACTGCTACTACTTCTNNCTACATCTACTACATCTACTACATCTACAATGAAAGATCACCACAAGCCCACATTGTTCTTATAGAATCAGAACCTCACAAAACGCCCCCTGTGCCGCTCTGACTTTTGCAGGTTCTTGGTGCCGTACGTGGGCCATCACACGCAGGAGCAGAGATTGCCAGTAGAGCCGGCGATGCCGCTCGCAACGGTTTCGGGCGGGGGCCGAAGGCACTTGAGCAGTTTCGAGGGTGTCGGCGGGCCAAGATGCCGCAAATAGCTAAAACTGAAGCCTTCTTAGCTTGATTCGGGCCGGAAGGAAGTCATGTACAGCAACCTGGTCGTCTGGAGCTTGGCGATATTGAAAAGCGTGGGCTTGTAGCTTTTCGGGCTCCGGCGCTGGAATGCCTTGCATCTATCTCAAACACGCATGCAGCTCCGTTGTCTGTACAGTGCAGTCTTGAGCTTCGCAGCAGGGTCTGTAAGATCATCGTCCTCACATCCTACATCCTGGCTATTGTTAGGTTTAGTAAGGCATATCTCGGATTGGGTAGGGCACTAGTCCTTGGGGGCTGCGGGGCATTGGGGTTCAGTTGCTTTGGTTCTTTGCTTGTGGTACAAGCGGTATCTACAGAGATAGTATTCACAGAAGCCCAAAGCTGATAACCTGTGATAACTCTCATGAAACTCTGTAGAACCTGAAGACAAGCGGGCTGGGTTCAGGCTGGAAGGGGCATTGGAGGTTTTGCGGAGCAGCAGTTTTGGGGTTTGGAGCTTAAGGACTTAACCCAAGGCGCGTATCTTCATAAGGCTTACTTAAAGTACCAGGGCATTTAATTTAGTACTTGGTATACTACACAGTGGTATCACCTACCTGCCTGGCTTCATGATCTTATAAGAGGGATTTATAAAGAAGGGGTTGGTTTCTTTGCCTTCGCAGGGTCCATAAAGTTTGGGGCTTGCTGTGCTGTCTAGGGCCTAGGGCCTTTGGCGTTTCATCAGGCATCGTGTTGAAAGAATTAACATTCCCGTATTGCGGTCAACCCCTCAGAGTCCCCTTACAAGTCTACAGCATACCATAGTTCCTAGGTAGCATTAGGGAGACCGCGTAAAGGTGACCCTTCTTCACCCCACATCTGGCTCTCTTAAAAGGGACCTATCTTGAGGGTCTACAGGCCCAAAGGTACCCCTAATCCGAGCTCCTAGTAGCAGGTCCCAAAGCTCGGTTCTAACATGTTCTAAGCATTAAGGCCCCCGCAATATCGCCCAGGTCATGACGGACCTCGAGCTCTTGCGGATCTCATTTTTTCGACCCGGCTCGGAGTACTTCCGCTTCTACAGGCAGCGGGGGTGAGTTGGAGGCAGAGAGGCCATTTGTAGTTCGGGGTTTTCAGGGTTTCAGGTTTGAGGGTTTTCAGGCATGGGAGTTTGAGCCCTAAACCCTGCACCCTAAACCTGTTTGACTTTAGAGATCATGTACTCCAAGTCATGCATGCAGCAGAAATTGTCGCCACTCCCGCTCAGAGGCATTGAGTCTTGAAGCACGTAGTATGGGGGGCCTAAATAATAACTACCAATGCTATTTTGGGGTTCCGTACGGTAACTATAGTCGAATATACCTCAACACTCTATTCTAATTATGAAGGCCCCTACATTAGGGTCTTCCAAGACCAACCTGACTGCGCAGGTACTTGGATGAGCTGGGAGGCTTTTGGGAGCACCGCTGGGGCGTCAGGGGCTCAGGCCTCTCAGCCCGCAGACCACCTTTCAAGAGACGAGTTTGATGGTCTTTCAAGGGAGCAGTTTGAGGGTACAGAGTGCGAGGGATTTAGGGTCTTGATTTCTAGCATGGGTGCCTGACTAGCAAGATGAGACTTGGGGATATGGTACGATATGCAACCCTCAGAAATACAATTACTTATTCTTCCGACCCCGAAACCCTCAACCCTAAACTCTTGAAACCTCCAAACCCTAAACTCTTTAAAACCCCCTAAACCCATAACCCTAAGCCCCTAAGCCCCTAAATCCTAAACTCTTAAACCTAAACCCCGAAACCCTAAACCCCGAAACCCCAAACCCTGTCTCTCCGACCGAGGATCATGCGGTACGGGGCCTCGGCGCCGGTATCGCGCTCCTGCCGCATGAGAGAGCTCCATCCGAGGCCCACGGGCGGCCGTGTCCAAAGGGTTCAGAAGTCAAGGGTTTGGGGTTTAAGGTTTAAGGTTTAAGGTTTTAAGATTTTGGGTTTAGGGTTTAAGGTTTTAGGCTTTAAGGTTTAGGGTTTAGGGTTTAAGGGTTTAGGGTGGAGGGTTTGGAGTTGAGGTGAGATGATCCCAAATAAGAGCCCTTCTATACGGCGTCCTTCACCCGACCTAACTTCATCCCACGTTTTTGACGTGCTTGGCTGTTTGGGATCTGCCGACATGTATGGGTTAAGTAAGGGCTTACCAGGCGTAGTGGTGGGTTCAGGGTTTGAGGGTTTCTGGTTTAGGGGCTTGGGCGTCTTACACGTTCCGATTCCGGTTTGGCTTTTAGGGTGTGAAGGGCGCAAGGACTTACTAAGAGCTACTAGTTCGCGTGGCAACTGCCCAAAGGCCCAAATTGACGGAGCTGCCTAATTACTAAGTGTGGCCCTCTACTCGAAACCTGCCGATTTGGTCGATTGTCCCCCATGTATCGTTCATGAGGGCAAGAGGGTCTCCTCTCTGCTGACTTCTGGGTGTACTGCAGGGGATTTCGAGTTTAGAGTGATATCATGGATGTAGCTTATCATATTCGAAGATATGCGAAACCCTAAACTCTAAACCCTAAGCCGGGTTAAAGTGTAGGGTTTAGGATTTAAGGCTCTGCGGCGCGGGACTTACCTTTAAACTACCAGAGCCTAGGATTTTGGTAGGCTCTTAATGATATGGCGTTTATAAGTACCCTACAATTAGGCACGGTTTGGTAGTTCAACTAAACCCTACACCCCAAGCCCTAAACCTTAAACCCTAAACCCGAAACCCCAAGCCCTAAGCCCCAAACCCTAAACCCCGAAGCCCTAAACCCTAAACCCCTAGACTTCATCGTTTGGAGCCGTTTGGCTGAAGAACCCCAGAGCAGGCAGCAATGAACGAAGCCGACAGCACCCAAGCTCCATCTGCATTTTTATGGCTGAAATCCGACTGCTGGAGATGAAGACCTGATTGGGTTTTCGGGTTCAGGGTTTAGGGTCCTTTTTTCCTGTCACTTTAACCTCCGAACCCCCACACCCCAAAACCATGAACCCTTGAACCCCTTAAACCCCTAAACCCCAAGCCCGAAACCCTAAACCCTAACCTAAACCCTAACCTAAACCCTAACCTAAACCCTAAACCCGAAACCCTACGGCCTGCATCACTCCAGAGTAGAGCCTGCAGGCATATGGGCCGTTCTCTAAAATAGGGTGCCTTTCAGGGTCCTTTTTTATAAGGGTGTGGCACTATGTTGGGGACCCTAGTTTTGAACACTACCCATATTGTGACAGGTTCTGGGCTGTCGGGTAAGTCGGTGCAGATTTTTGATGGCCTGCTAGGAGTAGGTGTTAAGGGGTTGAAGGTTTAGGGTTTCGGGTTTGGGGAACCATGAACGTGTAAAGCTCTAGACTAAGGCTTATGGTTGCGATCCGTGCAACCCCAAAAACGTAAATCCCCAAAGCGCAGCAGGTCAATGAGACAACGCCAGCAGCTCGGTCTTCCGCGACTTAGGGTCTTGGAGCTTTTCTGTCCAATGAAAGGGCTAGAGCTTAAAACCTAAACCCTAAAGCCTAAACCTAAACCAAGCTTGGAACATGGATTAGGAAGGCCCGTAAACTCCAAGCGGCAGCCGAAAACCGCTCGACTCCGTCAGCCTTTGCAGATTCCGTTCCAAGTCCACGGGACCGTTCACTGACGACCAGGGACATTCATTCTGCTCCTACTGCTGCACCCACTGCTACTATTCCTACAGCAACAACGACAACGAGCAGCAGTGCTGCACCCCTCCGCCTCCTACTGCTACTGCCACCACCACCACCACCAGCACCACCACGACCACCACCACCGCCGCCACCACCACCGCCACCACCACCACCACCACCAACTACTACT
>CAJNJA010007735.1:0-15929 GCA_905231915.1 Symbiodinium necroappetens
TTTTCTCGGACTTTCTGCGGTTCAGACGAGGAGCCTTTTTGCCGAGAAACCACTCCCAAAACCCTAGATTTAAGCCCTAGTGCTTCGGGTTTAGGGGTTTAGGGTTTAGGGGTTTGGGGGTTTAGGGGTTTGAGGGTTTAGAGCTTAGGGGTTAAAGGTTTACGTGTTCAAGGTAATGTGTCTGCTCTAAGGTTCTCGCAGCTTCGGGTTTACGTCTTGCCAAAGGACGCATAACTCAAGCTATCGCAGCTCTGTTTCGGACCTTCAAACGATGTTGTACGTTTTGGGAGTTTCGGGTTTAGCCTTGAAGGCTTTTCTCTTAGTATGGGATATTGTAGGAACCTGATTACGAAACCCTGGCCTTATAACCCCATTGTATTAGGATTCATATTAAGAACCCAAATAAAGAACCCAGGGTCTCTTAATCAGGTTCCTACATTAACAGCCCAGGGTTTCAGACTTAGGACTCAAGACTCATGGCTTAGGGTTTAAAGTTTAGGTTTGGGGTTGGCACCTCCCGGTCCGGTGAAGTCCAACACTCGTGCGCCGCATCGATGTGATGAAACCTTGGCCCAAATGGGGTGAGGGTTTCGGGTCTTACTGTTGATGATATAAATCCTGCAGGACCTTAAGGACGCTAAACTATGGGAATTATGGTATGCTCCTTGTCGTGGGTCATGCAGGGTTTATATCATCAACTGTAGTGCATTTGGATTCAAGGTTCATGTGGGTTCAGGGTTTAGGCCTTAGGTTCATGGGCTTGGGGTTCGGGTTTAGGGTTCAGGAAGCAAGGCTTAGGGCTTAGTTATAACATGTTCTTTAGTTCTAGAGCCGGTACGAACCTACAAGGGCCCGGGCTTCGAAGCTTGAGGTGAAAAACCCCAAGCCAGAACAGGTCTTTCTCTGTGCGACTGAACGCTGAAGGAAGACTCCAGCACCCAGGGAGCCCAATATCCCTAAATTCAGGAATAGACCTTAAATCATAATATTAAGGGCCCTATCATTTTAGGTATATTTTGTGTAATTAAGGGGTATTGGGCTCTCTGGGTATCTATGGTGCTTGGCCTGATGCCCAACGAAGGGGGCAGAAGGAAACATGAGACGAAGGACAACAAGACGGGAGCAAGCCGTTCTAGTGACCCTTCTAGACACCAGCCAGAAGCGACGGGAGGGGCAGCAGAGACTCTGCAACCCCCAAGCATCCAGTGAGGGAATAGGGGGCACGAGGTGAGAAACGGAGGAATCTGTTGACGACTTCTGTCTCGACCGTCAGCTGCAGATCTGTAAGCAAAACTCACGGAGTCCAAGACCCGAAGCATCACTCTGTTGCAAGAGACACTCTATGCACTGAAGGCTTTTTTAGACCTCAATGCCAAACTTTGTTCTCGAGCCGTGCTCGCAAAAAACGGAGGACCCGCAGCACCCACGCGGCCAGACCCTGTATATGGAAAAGCACTGAAACCCAGCGAAGAGCCGGGGCCTCACAAGCTATCTTGAACTACTGAAGCTCACGGTAAAAACAGCATGGACATGATGATGATGATGATGTCGCTATTTCAACATCTGGCTTCAATATCTCGGGGGGGGGGGAAATACACGCCTTCGTGGCCAAGGATGAGAGAAGCCCTCAAAATAAACCCTGCAATCTTTCATCCTAAACAATAACAACCTTGCCTTCTCTCATATATTGCGAGTTTAGGTTGCCTTTCCTGGATCCCTGCAACAAACCATGCTGCAGCTACCTGAAATCACCTCTCACATCATACTACTTGGTCCTGCTATCCTGCTATCGTCCAGCTATGGCACCGGTACTGTGGGTTAGGCATGCTAGCCTGTTCCGGGCATACTTGATTGGAAGGGCCACCTTTCCAGAGCACAAAACTACCTTCCCACAACCGCTGCTAAACCCCAAAACCCTACAATAACTCCTAATCCCTGAACCCCTTAACCCTAACATCCCCTAACTCCTTCCCCCCAGCACCGGCACCTGTCGTAGCCCCAATACCAGTAGCCAAACCATCCTGGGCAAGGGCTTTGACCCCGAGGAAACCGAGCCCTTCTAAGGAGAATCGTACTCGAAGGAACCACAAGATTATACTACTGTATATTGCACTGTCATATACCATAATCATTATCCTTTATTATACTTCTGCGGTAATTATGCTGCATTTGTAATTATCTACTATTATATGCTATAGAGAATCATAACATATTGTCATATGCCATGGCGTGTTTTACAACGTTTGTATACATTATCTAGCGAACTCGAAGGATGTCAGGCGACTGCGCTCCATGCTTTAGACTATGTCATGAAAAGTTGCAACCCATCTCCCTGCGAGCTTGTCTTCTAAACGCATTAGGGTTCCGGGTTTCGGGCTTAGAATTTCAAGCGCCCTCAGTCCTCGGCTGAACTTAGCTCCCATGCAAAACATTCTAACTTCTGCTGTCTCTTAGAGATTATTCGGAACCAACACTTAAGCATTATTTCCACTAAACCCTAAACCCTGAACCGATTTCCATGTACCCTTAAGAGTAGGGCTGTGGGGTCTTCTAAACGCATGTTTTGCACCGCCCTGGCCTGCGAAGAACAGGGCGAGGATGAGCACCATGACAGCTTCCAGGAGCGAGAGGCCGTCTGGGAACGGGTTCAGAAAACCTCGGCTGCTTATACTATGCTACGGTTATACAGTTATAATATACTATACTATACTATACTATACTATACTATACTATACTGATGCTATACTGATGCTATGCTATGTTATACTATACTATACTATACTATACTGTACTATACTATACTATACTATACTGTACGATACTATTCTATTCTATTCTATACTATTCTATACTACACTATACTATACTGTAGTATGCTATGCTGTGCTATGCTATACTATACTATACTTATACTATACTACACTATACTCCTGGTATGATACGGGGGTTTCCGAAAATGGCGGGACCCTAAGATAGTACCCTAAATAGTAGGATCCTTACTATAAGGACCCCAAAATAAGGTACCCCCTAATTTTCGCAAAGTCCCATATAGGACGGCACCCTTATAAATTAGGGGTACCTTATTTTGGGGTCCTTATAATAAGGAGCCTACTATTTAGGGTACTATCTTAGGGTCCCCTATTGTCGGAAACATTGCAGCTTAGGATCGCAGGGCCTGGGCTGGGTGGGTCTGGGTTTTTTTTCAGCGTGGGGATGTACGGGTGGAGGTATTAGGCCACAAGGTCCAGCTTTGGAAAAAAAGCGGTAGCCATAAAAGTTGGTAGGGTTTAGGGTTTAGGGCTTGGGGTTTAGGGTTTAGGGAACATTGCAATCCGCATTCTCTTAAGGTAAAGTACAAGGGATCCTAACACTAATCATCCTAGACCCATGTTCCAACTTTCTGGGGCTCGCTGTAAGTCGAAGGATCAAGAGGGTTCTGGGCTGTGACAGGTGCCTCGACGGCTCAGTCTGGTCCACATCAGATTTAACCCTAAAGCCCGTTACCCAACCACCAGATCAAAGCTTAAACTCAACCACTAAACTCACAAGGTGATTGTTGAATCAAAACAAACCCTGAACCCAAAACTTCCATGAAAACACTAAACCATACCGGGCAAAACCCCGAATCGCCATTGTCGTCGCTGAAGGGATTTAGGGGTTGGGCTTTGAGGTTTCCCTAAACCCCTAAACCCCTTAAACCCCTTAAACCCCTTAAACCCCTTAAACCCCTTAAACCCCTTAAAACCCCTTAAAACCCCTAAACCCCTAGGTCCCTTGCTGGAGGGTCGTGGAACTGAGATACTGCGAACCCCCCTAGCCCTTAACCTCCCGGTCTACGATGAGCAAAACGCCCCCACGACTCCCCAAAGAGCCTAACACCCCTTAATTAAGCAATATGCCTTAAAGTATAGGGGCCTTCGTATTATGATTTAAGGTATATTCCTTAATCAAGGGGTATTGGGCTCTCTTGGTCTAAAAAATACTCTCAAACTAAAAGCTCCGAAGCCACCCTGATCTCTGAACCCCCGAAACCCTCACCCTCAAAAAAAAAACTGGCAAAAAAACAACAACCAAAAAATAAAAAAGCAACTTGAAAGACTGGCTTCAGCAGCCCTCAACCCTAAATAGGCCCTAAACCCTAAACTAGCCACCCCAAAAACCCAAAAAAAAAAAAACCTAAACCCTAAACCCCAAACCGGGGGCGCATCTCTGCAGTCCCAAGCTCCTGGGAGTCGCCTGGGGCCTGCGATGTGGCGTTTTGCCATCCTGGAGGTTCCCAGAGATCCCAGGACCCCTCGATTTAAGGAATATACCCTAAAGGTTTAGGGTTTAGGGTTTAGGTGCCTTAATTAAGGGATATACCCTGACGTATAGGGTGCATAAAATAGGGAATATACCCTAAAACTATGGGGTGCCTTCATGCAACGGCTTAAAGCAGACTCCTTAATTAAGGGATATACCATACAGTCTAGGGGGGCGTAGTAGTATGGTTTAAGGTTTTTCTCGTCCTTAATGAGGGGATACCCAGAGAACCCAATACCCGCTAATTAAGGAATATGCCTTAAATCATAATATTATCATAATATTAAGGGCCCTATACTTTGAGGTATATTCCTTAATTAAGGGGGGTATTGGGTTCCCTGGGTATTGGGATCTCAGAGAATCCTGCAGAGCTTGGTTTAGGGGTTTTTTGGAAATGGAGTTTAGGGATTAGGGTTTAGGGTGCAGGGTTGAGGGTTGAAGGTTTAGGGTTTAGGATTTAGGGCTTAAGGTTCAGAGTTTGGGGTTTAGGGCTCAGTGCTCAGGGTTTAGGGTTTAGGGCTAGGGTTCAGGGTTTGGGGTTAGGGTTTAGGGTTTAGGGTTCGTGGTGTAGGGCTTCAGCGTTTGTAAAACCCCTACACTCCCGCTGAAGGACTCTAAATAGGGGATTCTTGAACCTACTTCTAGGATTCTAGGATCAAGGGACTTAGTAAGTAGGGCTATCAGTAAGGTAGCCATAGACATATCTACTTCTATCCCCAATCACGCTACTCACAACCCTTCTGAGGAAGTCCCATGATCCTCCAAGTAGGGTCTCCGGAGCGTCCCTTCAAGTAAGATCCTTGGATATGTAGACGACTCCTTCTGTCCCTCGGCGCCGAAACCCCCCGTTTAGGGCTCAGGGGCCGAACTCCACCAGCATGTGGGTGGTTTCCTAAATTCGGGTCCCTTTTCGGGTCCTTTTAGTAAGGGTGCCGTACTATATTGGGTACCTACAAAGGGAACCTAATTTAGCAAACTAACCATGCGTTAAAAGTTAAAAGCGAAGTGTCCATGAGATCGGGCGCGTGTGCGCCAGCGCACCGCAGAGGACGAAGAGCGTCAGGAATCCATAATACCTCAAGGAGGTCATGGCTACAGAAGACGCCAAACCCTCAACCCCTGAACCCGTATCTTCCCCCCACACGCACCCTATCCATCCACACCCACAAAACATCTTAACCCGAAAACCCAAACCCTACTTCCCTTAACACCTAAACCCAAGCCCTAAACCCACAACACCTCAACCCAAAACCTGCATCTCGCCTGCTTGGAGGGGTCTCCTCAGTGCTCTTGCAGCTTTGGGTTTAACTTCGGGTGTGAGCGTTTGGGGCTTTGGGTTAGGGCAAGGCCTCTAAAGGGAAAATTTAAGCAGTTAGGACATAGATCTGGGATCATCCGTGCTGGAATTCTCGATGCTTTGCTTTGGAGTCTCCACACAAACTTCTTCCATTCTTACTTAGAGGATCATGGGACGTTGCAAGTAGGGTTGCAAGTGCCATTACTTAGAATTGTGTAGATTTATAAGGAGATATAACTTTTTGCTACATTACTTATAACCCTGTCCTATGATCCTCTACGCTTTTCCACCAAGAACCAATAAGTGTTTGTCTGTGCCCCGTGTGCTACTGGGCACTCTTCATCACTGCTCCTGCAAGCGGTAGGCCCTAAACCCTAAACCCTGGGCAAAGTTCAGGCTTGGGGTTTGTTTTAGGACCTTAAAACCCTAAACCCCAGACCCCTACACCCTAAACCCCAGATCTTGAAACCCTCAACCCTAAGGCCAGGGTGCACAGCTCCGAGTCCGAACTCCGGGAGCATCAAACCCCAAAACGGGCCGCAGACAAGCCCGAACCTCCCCGAGCAGAGATGACCTCCACAGAACCCCCCCAGGCCTGGATGTCACCCAGGGTCCCCAGGGTTTAGGGTTTAGGGGCTGTAGGTTTCAGGCTTCAGGGTTTAGGGTGAAGGGGCACCCCCCAAAAAAAAGCCGTGCTAGTGCGCTAGAGTCTTATAGTTTGGCCAATCTTTGGAAGCGTTCATTATCCCAGAGAACCCAATACCCCTTAATTGAGGAATGTACCTTGAATTATGGGGGGCCTTAACATTATGATTTAAGGTATATTCCTTACTTCAGGGATATTGGGTTCTCTGACATCGCCCGGACTCGTCATGGGGGAAGTTCTAAATTGGGGTCCCCTTCTGGGGTCCATCTTATAAGGCTGCCGTACCTTTCTTGCGGGCCTAAAAAAAGGGGGACCCTCGTTTGGAGGACTACCCCCATGTGAGTCGAGGGCTGAGATTTCGGGGCTCGAAGCCGGGATCCAAGGGATGACCCTTCTCTCAGCTTCTGGAAACCCAGAGAGCCCAACACCCCTTAATTAAGGAATAGACCTTAAAGTACAGGGGCCTTAATATTATGATTTAAGGTATATTCCTTAATTCAGGGGTATCGGGCTCCTGGGAACCGGGCGTGATTCGATCTTTGATCGAACCCCCAAGCCCCACGATGGGATTCGAATACGGCCCCAGAAAGCCTCCAAACAAAAAAGCCATCAGGTGGGATATCCCACAATTCCCCCCTTTTTGAAACAAAGCAACAAGAGGGTGATACGTTGCAGAATCGCCAAGCATGAACAGCTGGCATTCTCCAGAACGGCCCCGAGGCAGAAACAGATTTAGGGTCCCGGGTTTGGCTGGGGGTCCTCATAGGTCCTCAGTATAGGGTCTAGGGTTTGGGTGCCTTGTTTATGAAACCCCCGAAACTCTAAACTCTAATCCCCTAAACTCCAAACCCTAGCCCCCGAAACCCCTGTAGACCCTAAACCCGCGAAACCCCCGAAGCCCCAAAAGCCCAAAACCCTAAACCCTTCAACCCTTAACTTGAAACTTTTAAGTCTGCGAGTCCCAGGTAGCGCCCCTTGCGATTTGCTTCGAAGCTACAAGGCGCAGTCGGGGAAGGGCTTGAAGGAGAACCATGGGCACGCGTCCTTGGATGAAGGTTGAAGAGTTTGGGGGGTAACAGGGTCTAGGGTCTATTGTTTAGGGTTCAGGGTTTAGGGCTTTAGGGTTTAGGGTTTAGGGCTTTGGGTTTAGGGTTTGGGCTGAGGATGTTGGGGTGCAGGGTTTCGGCCTCGGGTTTGGGCTTCAATCGTGGCATCGGCCTTCAGGATATGCGATGGGAGAAGGCGTTGCCGTGCTGCCTATCAGGTCTACGAAGTGCTTTCAAGTTCTGCATCCTGTCACAAGTTAAGGGATACTCCGTATTGAAGCCAAACTTCAATGCTGCTGGTTCAGGGCTTCAAGAGAAACTCCGCTCCCATGGACGTTTGAATGCACACCCCTGGCTTGCGGCACAGGGTGAATCCCAAATTCGAGGTCCTAAACCCTTAAAGCCACACCGTAGAGCCTGAACACTAAACCCTCACCCTGCAGCTAAGTACTGAAGCCTAAAGACTGAAGCTCCGGAAAACCGACAGCTTAAACTCTCATGCCGGACCCCGCCTGCACACTCAATACACTCAAACTGAACGGCTCTGTTGACTTGGAAAAATCTGAATTTCTTAAAAGCTTGCAGGGTTAGTTTGCATTGCATACGGGCCACATCACCATAGACCGTACAATATGTTCAGGGCTCCGGGCGTCAAGGTAGGGTGCCAAAGCGTCTAAGTTCGATGCTTCTTGTTTTGAACTGGTTTCAGAGCGCAGGCTTTGTGAGTGCGACAGTCCACGAGAGCTTGGGTCTACGGCTCAAGAAGGGCTGTTGTGCTGCCACATGCGATGCAACCTAGGTGCACCAATAAACACAAGATGCCAAGATGGCAATGAACGATGCGGATAAACAATGACAACGCCACGCAGCGCTCGAATGACCAAGATGTTGAATTTGGTGCCGACCCGAAACCTCCAAGCCACAAGCCCAAACTCCAGAATCACACCCCCCAAGAGCAGCAAAGCTGCCACTCCCACCTGAAATCCTGGCAGCCAGTGTGAAATCTCCTGCCGTGTAGGGAATGGGCCCCTAACGTTCAGGAAACAAATAATTGGGTGATTTTGAGAGCCTTTGGACCTGCAACTAGCATTTGGAAGCTTGAGGTGTGGCAGAAGTCCACCGGCTCTGAGGTAACGGGGTGCCTTTGTAAGCCGTGAACCAACTTAACTTTCGTGTTGCCACTGTGTTAAATGCTTGCAAACCTCCAGAACCACTACATACGATAAAGCATACACCGGTGTCATCACCACTATCGCGGGACGTGTGTTCTTAAATGGCTGCCTCGATCCCAGCGCGACAGGTATAGCATGGTATAACATCAAGAAGGCTCCAATCGTAACGCCCAACCCTAGCCTAGCCAGAAAACGAGGCGAGCAACAATCTCCAATCGGTGCTGCTTTATGCTAAACCTTGGCTGTATACATTACTTTACCGGGTTACAAGAACTGGTTTGCTAATGTATGGATGTCTTGTATTCTCAATGTCGTGGGCGCACTCCATAACCTCCTGATTTTGCGCTTTGAAGCCCACTTTCCCTTACAAGTTGAAGTTTGGGTTCCAACAAGGTTAAGATACTTATGGCATACCACATGGATTACACCTTCATGAGTCGATGAAATGATGAAAAGCATTCGTTCTTATCAACCCATTCACGCTCTGAAAACCGAAGCAACAACCTTTGACTGTAGCCCTTCGAAACTGCAACAGTTCCTCTCAGGCGCTTGTCATTCAATCATGCCCGACGCGTTTTAGAATGCTGAAGCATCCGCACATGCCACAAACACGCGGTTGATGAAATCCCGCGTCGGCCTGACACAACGCGACCCAAACTGGGGAATGTCGCGCATGTGACTGAGGAATATGTCGATGGGAACAACCGTCGAACGACATCCGCAAACTTTTGTCACGATGAAGGCAGTACTTAGCTCCCGTGCTCACAACCAACCGATGCTTCCAAGTGTTTATCGTTCCGGGTCGCGAGGGTCGTCTCAAAATGTGGCCACTCGCCAGATCACGACTTGCACGAACGCCATAAGCCCTGTAATTTTTCTCGACCTCGGCGATGCACTTGGTTGTTGATTCGGCATCTGCATTCATTGAACCTGCAAGCAAAGTTTGAAGAATTGTAGACGGTAGAAAATTCGAGACAACGTAAACAAGCCAGAAACGTACGGATGAACCATAACATGCTAGCGGCTCAAAAGTTTAGGGCCCATACATACATGGAGAAAGCGACGCTATAAGTTTTTATTGCAAAATCGCAAAAAAACTGACAATGCAAGTATCCTGCTTTTCACTTGCAAATTATTTGTTGGGTACCTGGGTTGCGTGGAGTGTTTAGGGGCCACTATTAAAATGCAAGCCAAATGTTGCTAACTTGCACAAGCACTGGAGGTACAATGAAACTGCGAATTCGTTGCGAGGCCTGCAGATACAATTAAATTGCAAGTTAAATTGTTCACTGGGTAAGGGTTTAGATCTTAATACTAGTATTCCTCTTATTAGCGCTTCTATGCCTCTTAATAGTTTCCGCTTATAGTATTCTTGTCATTAGTACCAGGTCCCAGGCCCTGCCGAAACCACTAACTTGCAAGTTGATTGTGTGCAGTGGAGGGCCATATAGAAACCGTTAATTTGCAAGTTAATCGCTTCCTTGCTGCAACCTTCCGGAACTTCTTGTCTGCAACAACTAATTTTCATCTTAGTTGAAAGGCACTTGCGAGTTCACGGACTTCCACTCTGTAGCCCCACTCTGGGTTTAGGGTTTAGGGTCTCTGAAGCCCAACACTTAAACCAATCCCTCCCGTCGGCCCACCACGGTCCCTGCAGAGGCCATGGCCCACGCAGTTTGCCTCTCCTCGGCTCGACGCGAAGGAAGTCTACGAAGATACAAGAGTGGCTCTGCTTTGCACAAAAGGTATCCACATGTGTATGCAACTATGTATGTATGTATATACATGATATACATATATGCAAGCGCATGTGAAGAGCCAAATCGTCTTACCGGCCATGCTGGTAGGAATGTCGTTTCGCCCCATAATAGAGGGCAAACACACATAGTGACAAATATGTGAAGAAACCTCTTGTGCTTGGCACAGCTGCTTTGTGTTTCTTCGGCCCCTAAACCCTAAGGCCAAACTAAACCCTGAACCTCACGATGTTCGTCCGCACTTAAGAGACCAATCTGCCATGAGGGCCGTAGGTGAAAGGATTGCGAAATCGACACATTTAAAGTTGGTGCTTTGCTGGGATTGCCTATGATATCTTAGAGGATCAGGGGACTTGATAAGTTGGGGTTGTATATACTCGAAGTACGTACCCCAAACACTAAGCCCCTTGAATCCCTGAAACGCCTTTTGAGAGCCCTTACGTAACCCTAAACCCCAAACCCCGCAATCCCTTAACTCTAAACCCCAAATCCTAAACACCTCGGCCGAGCATTCTTCAGGTACATGCGGCGTCCGACAGGGACGTTGATACTGAAAGTAAGTCAAGTTCAGGGTTCAGGGCTTCGGGGTTTAGGGTTTCGGGGTTTAGGGCTTACTTAGAGGATCAGGGGACTTAGTAAGTAGAGTTATAAGTAAGGTAGCTATAGTTATATCTACTTATAGCCCGAATTAGAGTACTTATAACCCCATTTACTAAAGTGCCCTGATCCTTCAAGCAGGGCTTAGGGTTTAGGGGTTTACGCTGTAGGGTCTTCTAGCAGTTTAGGATTTAGGGGTTTAGGGTTTAGGGATCGAGAAACGTATAATGTATACATACCCAAACATGGGACTATCCAAACCTCCAAAGACTCAGAAAGCCAGATCCTACGGTTGATGGTATAAATCCTGCACTACCCATAGCAACGCATAGACCATACTTCCCATAGCTTTGGGTCCTTAAGGTAATGCAGGATTTATCTCATCAACAGTATTTAAAGACACCACTTGTCAAGAAAACCCATACGGATACGTACTGACGAAATATTTGACCTTCATTTACAAATTAGAGTTTGAGACAACAGAGGGTTTAGAGGTTAGGGTCTAGGAGTTGCGGGTTTAGGGTCTTAGGGGGGTTTAGGCGTTTTGGAGGTTTAGGGGTTAAGGACTTTAGGGGTTAATCGGGTTTAGAGTTTAAGGGTTTAGGTTTTAGTTAGGGGTTTCGGGCTTCAGGGTTTGGAGACTCTTAAATGGGGGGTTTCCGAAAATAGGGGACCCGAATACAGTATCCTGAATAGTAGGATCCTAATTATGAGGCCCCAAAATAAGGTACCCCCTATTTTCGGAAACTCCCCTAAACCCTAAACCCTAAACCCCTATAGTACCCTGAAAGATCCCTTATAGGAACCTAAATAGTAGGATCCTTATTATAAGGTACCCCCTATTTTCGGAAACTCCCAAATAGAGGGCCCAGTCTCCACTGCCCCCCAGGATCGAGCATGGTAGTTGGCCGACAGGCCAGTAAAACATCGCGTACTTCGAGACCTTGCTTACAGGAGCACGGGACTTAGTAAGTAGGGCTATAAGTAAAGCAATTATGGACAGATATATTACATATATACATATATACACACATATGTACATACTGTTATGTCTACGTCTAACCCGACTTAGTGTTGCCCCTTATCACCGGTATAGTCCTCAAGCTTTACTAAACATCCCAGATCAAAGAACGATAATCCTTCTTCAACTGGTTAGGGCGGGCATGTGGCTTTTTAGGCCTCGGCTTTGGAAGTTGGTCTTAGGCTTGGGATCGATTGCTGGTCCAATGTGGAGCACTGTTGAACCGCCTCTGCGTACAAGAAGGTCCAAACCTGTCTTGCTCATCATGTCAACATAGATACTGAGAGTATCAGGGGACTTAGCAAGTAGAGTTATAAGTAAGGTAACTATAGTTATATGTACTTACAACCCGAATTACAGCACTTATAACCCTACTTACTAGGTGCCGTGATCCTTTGAGTAAGACAAGACAGGGAGACCCCCGAAAAGCGCGGGTCTCTAGGATCCTGCTTCCGGGTTAAGGCAGCATCGGCATCCCACTACCCGAAAAAGCGGCCGCGGCACACTCTTGAAGTAGGAGTTCATGGAGAAGTTCCAAATCGGCGTCATCGCAGCTGTAAAAAGGAAGCATGCCCAGAGGAAGACTAGGATCACGACCAGCCTTAGGCACCGGGAAGTCGCACACAGCGAGGTCGAGGCAGGAGTTGCAGAGGCCGAGCTTGTGCTGCCGCTGCTACCTGGAGCAGGTGTTGAGTCAAAGTGTCAGGTGCAAAAAGGGCTTAGGATTGTGATGAACATGGCGAACGACTCGACTTTTTTTGACGTGCGCGAGTACTTCGCAAGAACTACTCAAGGAAACTGAGTTGTGGCCTTCAAGCTCAAAGTTGCCAGTGCCCTCAGAGCTGGTTTCCACATCCGAAGTTTCAGCCGGCTCCCACTGCCAAGGATGGAGGACATTTTGTAGCACCAGGACCAGTGCCAGTGCCAAGGGCCCGAATGCAAAGACGGCGCTGTAGCCTAGAAACACCATCCAAACGTCGATGGTCCATTTGTCGACGGACTTCGTCCTGCCGTCATCGTACGTCTGGTATGTCTCCCAAGGCTTGGCCAGCAAGAGGAGGGCCCCCAAAGCAGCTGCGAGGCAGAGTAGCCCCAGGAGCACTAAAGACGAGATCCCCTCCAGGCGGCTGTGCTTCATGGCCGCACTGCGGATGGCCGCGGTGGTAGCATGTTCAATGAAACCTATACTGGCAAAGGCAGCCATGATGGCAAAGACCGATGCGACCCACTCCGCCCAATTGAAGCACCCGGTGTATCCAATTGCCCTTCCTTGTGGAGATGTGCATGGCTTGTTGAACCCCTGGGTTGCTGTTAACGGTTAACGAACTCAATTTACAATACCATACTGGGGATATATAGTATATGGTAGGGTTTCCTTATCATAGTAAGTTACTTTAAGTCCCTTAACAGCAGCCCAGACGCATAGCCCACGAAGGACACGGCAGCAACGGCCAAAAATCCAGAAACCATTGCTCCAGTCCTGAGCCACAGAAGCCAGGAAACCGAAGCCAAAAAACCGGGTTTAGGGTTTCGGGTTGGGGTTTAGGGTTTAGGGCTTAGGGTTTAGAGTTTAGGGTTTAGGGTTCTTTGCAAGACAGCAAGAAAACTAACCATTAAGGCTTTCTCGACGCACTGCTGCTGTGCCACTAGCACAAATATGCAGGATCAATAATTCGTGCTTTTGAAATGTGGTCGTCAGCACGACCCTACTCTTGCAACTCACACAAGGAACCGAAACGTGGGAGCCCCAACAGAATCCTTTTCAATAAAGGACTTATATGGGGTCAGGGATCTACATCAACCTGAGAGCCAGAGCATGCTTTTAACTGTCCAGCAAGGTGCAGCATCAGCCGCGACCATCGTTTCTCCACATCGGCTGCCCGGGTCTCTCCAGAAGCGTGCTTCATGGCTCAGGCGTGTAGTCAAAGCTATACAAATGCGGAAGCTAAAGACCATGACCAAGTCTACGGTTTACGGTTTAGGCGTTAGGATTTCCCGTCTACTCGGGTTCGAAAACTTTACAGAATAGATGCGCCAACGGTGCAGCTGCGTGGAAAAAAATAGTGGGGGCAGCAACGAGTCCTGCTTTCCAGCCCTGGCTACGGATAGATGCTGAACACTAAACTGGCGCTGTCCAGAGTCTTGAAAGAGCTTGCACGCATTGCCATGCCAAAATGCCACCCAGCGGCCGACAGTTGATGACTTCCACCGGTTTTTCAGCACTTTGCCGTTTCAAGACGGGCGAAGGCAGCTTGAGGCTCTCGGGTTCATAGGCCCACAAGACCAAAGCCATGAACAGATGACGTGGGGAAACAAGCTCTTACATCCTGAAAAACCAAACCCGGTTTACCAGCACCACCACACCCAAGAACCCCAAACACATCCAGCTCCAGAAGCCATCGTTTCACAGACCAGCGAGCTCGGCGGATCTTAACAAGGCGCGACGGTTGAAACTTGGAACCCCATTGACTCATGCAGGGCTTAGACTCAGAATGTTTGCATAAGTTGCGGCTTAGGGTTGCAGATTTGGATTTTGGTGTTATGAGTTGCCGGCTCAAAGTCGAGTGCGAAGTTCTAGGATTTGGGCTGCGACGCGGTTTCCCATGCGTTTTCCCGGTACGGTTGGACTGTGGAAATCGGGCGCCTTCTTCTTTGCCGTCCGACGCGGAACCAGATCTTGCTACAATTTCTTGCCTCAATGGCCCTGTTGGTCTTCTGAGCTTCTAGGCATGGGGATGTGATGTATAAAGCCCAGGGCGTGGACTTGAGCAAAAGTTGAAGTATCTGGTGATTGGGAAACAAAGCAGCCGTTGTCAGTCCGACCCGGTTTGCTTTCATATTTGTCAGCCAGTTCCACCGACATCGCGTCCGTGCCTAGAGCGCAAAATGTCCGGATCCTGAAATATGTTTCAGCTATGTAGGATCTTGCTCCGGGGAGGATCTGAGCCTTGCAAAACCGTATCGACACATGTACAAGCTAGCACGGTCTCCGTCCGTTGACGCCACGCGGGTGTGGTTGTGGCATCCGGCTATCCGCATCTATACCCACATTTCTATGTATTTGTACGCTTGTATATGCACTTTACAACGTGGTAACAATTTGCATGTCTGCATATAGATAAAGATAGACGTATGTATACGTATGTATATGCACATATACACTCTACAATACATACATAGTACATTTTTTTTTCGAATATTTACCTATTTGTATATTCATTTACCCAACTACACATTGATATGTTTATGTGTTTTGCCTATTTAATTTGTATGTATGTGTAAGTTGATAGACCCATATGCATTTTATCTATCTATCTACCTACGCATCTAACTATCTATCTTTCTATCTATCCATCTATCTATCGATCGATCGCTCGATCTATCTGTCTATCTATCTGTCTGTCTATCTATCTATGTATCTCCCCACCTATCTAACCACTATCGATCTATCTACATATCAATCTTATTTATCTATCTATCTCTATATATATATATATGTGTGTGTATGTACGCACATGAAAGCATAGACTTGTTTGTTCACTTGGCTATTTGAGTTTACACAAAGTTTATCGATCCAGCACGTGTTTTTGTGAAGGTGTACATAAATACGACACGAAGGGACATACCATGCATGGTTCAGAACTTGCTAGCACAGGGTTCCTAACCTAACTCACATTTTGCATGGCGTGAGCTTGAGCTCGGCATGGCTTGTCCGGAAAACCTCGAAACCTTTCAACCTTACAGTATCACGACATGCATACATGCATATTTACATCCACACAGGCTTGCATGCATGTGAGCAAGCGCAAACATACGCGTAGATATGCGTATGTGCGTTTACATATACATATACATATACATATACCTATACGTATACGTACACTTATACGTATACGTATACATATACATATACATACACATTTACATATACATATACACATACATATAATCATATACAAATACATATACATATACAAATACATATACAAATAAATATACAGATACAAATACAAATACAAATACAAATACAAATACATATACACATACATATGCATATGCGTTTGCCTTTGCATATACATATACATATACAT
>CAJNJA010007736.1:0-10628 GCA_905231915.1 Symbiodinium necroappetens
GTTCTAGTCCTGCTTCGGGCGGTTGTGGGTGGGTTCCACGTTACGAAGACGGCGCGACCCACGACCACTTCATGGGTGGGGCGCCGTGGCACTGTGACACACCCTAAACCCTAAACCCTCAACCTTAAACCCCCTAAAACCTGAACCCCTCAACCCTAAACCCTACAACCCTACATTCAAGAACACGCCCCTCACCATTCGGGGGTGGGTGTTCCTGTGTTGGACTTACAGGCTCCGAGACCCCAGACTTGAGGGTTTAGGGTTTAGGGGTTTAGGGGTTTAGGGTTTAGGTTTGGGGTTTCGGGTTTAGGGTTTAGGGGTTTAGGGGTTTAGGGTTACAGAGTTATAGGGGTTTAGGGGTTTAGGGTTTAGGGCTTCGGGCTCCCCTACTCTAGACCCGACAAGAAGTCGAACATACGTGGCTCCAAAACACGTAGCTCATGCAGAGTTCAAACTCGCGGCACTTGTGACTCTACATCACAATAGCGCAACTCTTCGGGGCCCCACGCTTCAATCTACATCCTACATCCAGACTGCTAACGGGCCGGAAACCCTTATGAGTCTTATGAGCCTATGCTATGCACGAGGACGAACACTGAAACCCCAAACCTCAAGCGATAAAACAAAACCTTTACGGACACATTCGGCTCAGGGCCGGTACCCACAGAGCCCAATACCCCTTAACTAAGGAGTATGCCTTAAACCATGGTACCATAATTTAAGATATATATATCCTTAGTCCCTAAACCCTAAACCCTAAACCCTACCTGGACCCCAAAGAACCTGCCTTTTTAGAGTTCCTTATAATGATTTCCTTATATAAGTCCTTAAAAAGGTAGGTTCTTTGGGGTCTAGGTAAACCCTGCTCTCTGGGTGTCAGCCAGGGGCGTAGCAACTCCAGCACCTTCGATTTCAGCAAAGTCGCTTCCCGGCCGCGGCATTCAACTCTAGGACGTTGTAGGACTCGCTGATCCTTCGCAGGAGGCATGTTGGGTTTAGGGTTTAGGGTTTAGGGTAGCTTTGAAGGGCCTCATACCTCATGTTCCTCAGAACAGCAAACCATAAACCCCACTTGGAGGTTCATGGGTAGTTATAAGTAGGGCTATGAATCCCCTAGTATGGGTCATAACTATAGTTACCCTACTCATTAACCCCACTTATAAACTACCCAGGAACCTCCAAGTAAACCCTAAACCCTAAACCCTATAACCCTATAACCCTATAACCCTATAACCCTATAACCCTATAACCCTAAACCCTGAAAACCCTATACAAACCCTAAACCCTAAACCCCATAATCCCTAGACCCTAAAGCCCTAGTCACCATCATCATCATGCTCCTTTGCCGACTCTCGGAGTTCTGAGAGTCTAGAATCTCAGTGGGTAGTTCTCTAAAGTTAGGGGCCCCTTTGTTTGGCTCCCCTTGTTAGGATCTACAAGGGTTTCTATAAGGCTTCTTAGGAGTATATATGGGCCCCTTTTTTCGAATTCCTTAAAGGGATCTATAAGGGCTTCTATAGGGTTCTTTTAGAGTACGCTCAGGGTAGCTCTCTAAAGTTAGGGTCCCCTTTTTGCGTCCCAAAGATGGTATGCGGCAGGCCCTTATAAAAAGGATCCTTAAAACGTGACCCTAGTTTAGAAAACTACCCTTATAGTACCCTTATAATTAACACCCCTTATAGATCCCAACAAGGGGACCCTCAAAAAGGGATCCTAGTTTAGAAAACTACCCACATGCTTCCGGAAGTGGGCTAGGGATTCGGGCAGATCCCAGAAGCCCCCTTTTGGACCCGAATAGGAGAGTTTAGGGTTTTGGGGTTTAGGGTTTAGGAAGTTTAGGGTTTAGGGTTTAGGAAGTTTAGGGTTTAGGGTTTGACGGCCCCGTGAGTTTTAGGAGTATGCTAAGCCCTAAACCAACTCCGAAGAAGAGCCCCGGATTAAGGGTTGTAGGATTCTCCGGCTGTGCTTCATGACTAAACCCGAAACCCTAAGTGCAAGCACTTACTTTTTGGCTTCCGGGAGGCCTCACAAACCCCACAGATCGAACTGGACTAGGCTTCGGGCCTCCGAAGCCTCTAGGAGGAAGTAGGAGGGTTTAGAGTTTAGGGCCTACTCCCCAAACCGTAAACTTTACAAACTCCCACAGATCGAAATCTCCCCCCTAACCCTAAACCCTAAACCCTAAACCCCAAACCCTAAACCGCTGCCGAGGCACCCGTCGATTAATCTCTGTAGGTCGGCAGCTTCGATGCCGGCGCTGGAGCAGAACCTGAGTTGAGGTGCTTTAGAGGGCTTAGGGTTTTAGAGGGGTAGGGGTTTAGGGTTTAGGGTTTAGGGTTTGGGGTTTAGGGGGGTTTAGGGGTTAAGACGGGTTTAGGATTTAGGGTGGTAGAGGGTTTAGGGCTTCGGGCTTGGAACCGCTCTCCTGATTTGGGGGGGTTGTGTCCCGCAGGTAGGGTTTCAGGCCGCATGTACCATGAAGGTTTAGGGTTTAGGGTTTGCCGTCGGTTCACTATGTAATTAGCTTCGCGGCCTTTGGTCCAGTCCATGCAGGTCGGGTGGACCTATGTACTGTTGATATAAATCCTGCATTACCTTAAGGACCCTAAACTGTGGGAACCATGGAATATTCCTTACTATGATGACTGATGGGGAATGCCCTAAACCCTAAACCCTAAACCCTAAACCCCTAAACTGTGGGAACCATGGAATATTCCTTACTATGATGGGTAATGCAGGATGTATATCATCAACCTTACCATGGTTGGGATTAGGAGCGTCCAGGTGTTGCTTGGGGCGGTTTAGTCCGTTGGGCTTCAGGTTTTCGGTTTTTCGGTTTATGTAGGGCTGTGGGGCTTGCCTAGACCCTCAACGACCTACCTTTTGAGGGACTCATTTGTAAGGAAATCATAGTAGGGACCCCCAGAAAGGTAGACTCTTTCGGGAGGGACTGGCGTGTACAGGTTACGGCTCGACTTCCCAAATCCGAGGTGCATCTTGACGTAGGCACGCAGGTGTTCATACTCGGTGTCGAATTGCTTGAGCTTTCCGTCGCCTTGGAAATCCCCGGGCAGGGGTCGTAGGCATTGAAGCTTTGGGTTCCAAGGTTTCGGGTGCAGGGCTGAAGGGTCGAAAACCCTAAACCTTAAACCCTGAAATTTCGGGCTCCTGGGCCTAGAGAGGAGGAGGAGGAGGAGGAAACCCTAAACCCTAAAGGCCCAGACCCTGTTGCAAGATTTGACGGGGTGGGTGATGAAAACTCGATCTGGCCGCAGCGGCCAGAGATGTGATCCCCGACGGCAGAGACATTCAGGGCTTAGGGTTTAGGCTTCAAGGTTTAAGGTTTAGGGTTTAGGGGTGACTAGTTGATCTTAAGGGCTTCGGCAACAATATTAGCATGAAAAACATGACATAGCCTGACATATTTGTAGCAGCAAAAGCAACAGCAGCCACCCTGCCAGCTCTAGCAGTAACTGTAAACACTGCAACAATTCAAGCTGCCAAAGTGCTAGAAAAGACTGTACCAGCAAAACGCAGATCAACACCGACACATCATCCCGAGAGGATTAGTTGCCAGCGGCCGCGATCCTTTAAACCCTAAACCCTGCAATCCAAATCCCAAAGAAACGAAACGATGGAACCACCCTGATGCCAAGGGCCCGACTCTCGGGTATCGCTGTAGGCTTGGCCGCCACCTTCAAGAATCCACAAGCTACCAACTAGGGCCGCTATGACACAAGCTGCTGTAGCATAAGTACCAGCTGTTTGCCATAGAGAACAAGGTGAATACCGCTGAGAATAGAAACGTAGCAGCCTTCCGTCTACGGTACTGTACAGTAGAGAAAAGCTAAGTCCTAAATCCAAAAAATGCCAAACCAAAGCAGCATGATTTGCCGTGTTCCTTCTGTCATGGTCCTGGTGCATCACGGCGTGGCCGGGTTTGCAGGAGAGCTCCATCGTGGAGCTAGAGACATCTTCGTGTTGCACAGCTCAGCATCATCGTTGTCCTACTCAAGCGGATGGCCATGACGACGAAGACGCAAGCTGTGGCGATCGCGATGGTGGACATCATGAAGAAGAAGATGAAGAGGAGGGAGGAGGGAGGAGGAGGAGGAGGAAGACAACTGGTGACGATGATGTTTGAGACAACACCCCAAACCCTCAGCCAGGGAGTGTTCCAAACTCGGGTTTTTGATGCCGCCTACTGCGGTATACAGCGGGCTTCGTTCAACTTAAGCATCAGTCATGCTTGGGGAGTTGGGGGTTTCCGAAACTGTGGGACCCTAATATGGTACCCTAAATAGTACGATCCTTATTATAAGGACCCCCAAAACAAGGTACCCCTTATTTTCGGAAAACTCCCGGTTCCCTGTGAACAGCAACTTCGGGTCTGCACGGGCCCTTGTTTTCTGAAACGAGGTCTACTACAGGTGGGGAGTTTAGGGTATATAGGGTTTAGGGTTTAGGGGTTTAGGGTTTAGGGTTTAGTTAAAGGAAACTACAGGTGGGGAGTTTAGGGTGCATAGGGCTCCTATAAGGCTTCTATAAGGTATATAGACCTTCTATATGGCTCCTATAACGGCAACTACCCCATCTGAAACTGTCTTAGATTCCTTTTCCCAAACCTAAACCCTAAACCCAAAACCTTACGTCCCCTATCTCAAAAACCGTAAACCCTAAACCCGAAGTCAGAGACCCAACCTCGCAGTGAGGGACAGGAGCCTTCGGACGGGGGGTCAGTACCCTTACCGGTTTCGGGTTTAGAGTTTACTGGTTGGCCCTTTAAAGCCTCTTATTAGTAAATAGGGTCCTCTTAAGCCCAATAAGGGAAAATATAAACTATCCTAAAGGCCTACCTAGGTTTAGGGTTGAGGGTTTGGGGTGTCAAGTTTCTAGTTTAGGATGGCCCAAGCCCAGATCTAGAAACCACAGCCTCAACCCTAAACCCTAAACTCTATACCCTAAGCCCTAGAATCCCTAAAAACCCTGTTTTTCCTAAGCCCTGAAATCCCTAAACCCTCAACCCTAAACCCTGTATAATCGCCGAACCCTGGACCTGCTCCGAACCCGAGTCCATATATACTACAGTTAGGGTTTAGGGTTTAGGGTTTAGGGTTTAGGGTGGAATGAAGTCCCACAAGACCGTCACTAATATGGTTTTGGGGACCTAACTCCATAATAGTAGTATACATGGACCCTGTTGGTAATGAATAGCCAGAATAGGGTACCCTACGTAAGGAAGAGTCTTGGTATGCACTTAGGTCCCTATATTTCCCGTTCACAAAGCGCCTGGGCAACCAGCGATTCGTAAACCTTCCGGTAGCGGATGATCGTGTGCAGCGCGCTCCTGGGGGGTATCATCTGCGGCTCGAATAGTCATCTCTTCTGGTTGGCTGTAGTTCCAGAAGATTACCGCAACTGTTCCTTTCAGAAAGCAACTGTAGCAATAGGACTTGCGATGTTCAGACTTGAAGCAGAAACTCTGCCCATCCAACAATCCTAAGCACGCTCTGCATTCATAGCTCCTATGTAGCTACAGCGTCGTGTATACCATACAATCCCGTCGAACCCGAACTCCGATCCTTAACGGTAAGGGCCTCAATAATTTGAATTGGGCTTTGGGGGTTTAGGGTTTAGGGTTTAGGGTCTCAGTCTCAGGTTTAGGGTTTAGGGTATTGAATACTTGTTGCGAGACAAATTACGGGGAAATCAATTTTGCATACCTCGGCCCCTCTAAAAAAACCCGAACCCTGCACCACCACCCTGAACTCGACAGTCTGTTCCACCCTCATGCCGAACAACGAAACCCTAAACCCTAAACCCTAAACCCCTAAACCTTAAACCCTAAACCCTAAACCCCAATGCCAAAGAAACAAGACAACCCCGAGCCTGAACGTCAAGCCCTTTAAAAAAGCCCTAAAACCCTAAAGCCTACTCCGGGAAGCCTTGAAACCTTGAGAAATACTTGAGAAAGTCTTCCTAAACCCTAAACCCTAAACCCTAAATCCTAAACCCCAAACCCCTAAACCCTAAACCCCTTAAAACATGACAAGTCCAAAATTTGACGAGGGCTTTCGAGTGTTTAGGGCTTTTAGCATAGGCTTCGCGAGCCTTGGATGTTTTTTGGACAAGACCTAAAGCCTCTTCATGATGTTTTAGCCATTACGTGTAGTGTCCACTACTGCTATTTCGAAGTATCGGCTTCAAATTATTTGGTGTAGGATTGTTGTTTTGTTTTACTGGAGGGTGTAAGGTTCAGGTTTAGGGTTCAGGTGAACGCCACAACTGAAACAGCGGAAACATCAAGGGCCCTACTTCTATATTATGTGCCTCAGATACTCGGCTACCCCTTAAAGCAATCAAGCCTGAATCTGGAAACACCTGGAAAGAATCCTCATAAGTCCTTTCGCGAAGGTCGGTTGTTGCTCTGAAAGAGTTCACGGTGTTCTTAGTACCCTTGTTGCCACGACGCCAAGCCATAGCTGCTGCTGGTTCCACCGCTACTACCGTTTCAGCCCCTCCTGCTCTGGGACACCACGACGACCACCACGACTACTGTGCAGATGAAGGCTAGACTATGCTGCTTCTGCCCACTGCGGCTCGCAGCAACACAGGGGGGTTTCAAAAAAGAAGAACCCCCGAAGGTTCAGGGCTTAGGGTTTAGGGAAAAAGGGTTTAAGGTTTTTAGGGCTTAGCGTTTAGGGTTGGGGTTTGAGGCTGCAGCCGTGGCGCAAATTGATTGTGCCTTTGTCCAGGCGATCGGCTGAGTCCTGGCGTGGTCTCTTGTGGCAGCCCATCTTACCTTAGGGCCCTTTTTGTAGGGGGATCCTTACACCAGGGATCCTGCTATTTTCGGAACTATCTCAGCGTCGTGTTGGTAGAAGATTCTCAGATCCGGGTTCCCATCAAGTCTTCACAATTCTTCCTGGAGCTTGAAGACCAGGGTTTAGAGTTTAGGGTTTAGGGCTTAGGGTTTAGGGGATTTTTGTAGCATGGCATAAACTGCGGCTGGTCATATAACGGCCTGTGCTCTTGCACACAGTCCGGGAAACCTGATCTCGGACTTGAGCAACTCCAGGCGCCAGCGGAAATGCGACCCGAATCCCTAAACCCTACGGACCAAGGACCGTTGCAAGAACCCTAAACCCTGAACCCTGAGGACTAAGGACCCTTGAAAGAACCCCTAAACCCTAAACCCTAAACCCCTAAATCCTAAACCCTAAGGACCCTTGAAAGACCCCCAAACCCTAAGGAGTCCTTCAAGAACCCCCGCGACTCGGAAGCCTGCACCTGAAGCCCTTCTGCACCCATCCGAAACCCAGCATGGAAGGCCCAGAGGGTTTAGGGTTTAGTGTTTAGGGTTTAGGGTGCAGGGTGCAGGGTTTAGTGTTTAGGGTTTAGGGCTTCGGGTTTAGGGTTTAGGGTTTAGGGCCCAAAACCTTCCAGCATGCCAGAAAGGATCCCAAAAGCCCTACCCGCATGAAACGCCTAGGGCAGCATTCTATGTTGCAATATTCAGAACATGTAAAGCCTTTACACCGAGACCCTGTAACTAAACCCTAAACCCTATGCCCTATACGGGCAGCTCTCTAAACTAGAGTTCTTTTGGGGGTCCTTTTCATAAAGGTGCCGTACTATTCTGGGGACCCAATGCGGAACCCTATTTAGAGAACTACCCGTATCAGTCACTGAGCATCCTAAGCCCTAAACCCTAAACCCAACGTACACCACGTATCCGTCCTTGAGCATCTTCATCCCGGTCTGCTGTGTGTTGTAAAGCGGGCACTCGTTGATGCCTGGCCCGCGGTTCCATGTGAGTAGGGGAGTTTAGGGTTTTAGGGTTTTAGGGTTTAGGGCTTAGGGTTTAGGGTCTAGGGTTTAGGGTTTACGGTTTAGGGTTTAGGGCTAGGGGAGTTCTTGAATTAAGGGGGTAGGGTTTAGGGTTTAGGGAATAGGTACCTTTCTGTAAGGGTCCTGCCATCTTTGGATCCTTCAACGTCTCAAATCCCCCATCCCAGCGGTTGGGTGTTTGGCTTTTGGGTGTCACGTCGGGCCGTCATAGGTGGAGGTGGAGGGTTTCGGCTGTGTGGGGTTGAGGGTCCTGGGTTTCAGGGATTCTTGTGGTGGGTGTAACAGTGTAGGAATGATGGTCTGTGTTCCTGCGGATAGCCCTTGAACCAAACCCTATACACTAAACCCTAAACCCTCCCCTAGACCCCAACTCTTCGGGTTTAGGGCTCAAGGGCTTTAGGGTTTTGTGTTTAAGCTTTCGGCTTTAGGGTTTCGGGTCTAGGCGGAATAGGGTGTAGGCGTTAGGGTTTAGGGCTTAGGGTTTAGGCTTTAGGGTAAGGGTATAGGGTCTAGGCGGAATAGGGTGTAGGCTTCAGGGTTGAGGGTATACAGGGTTGACGTTGAGGTTCAGGCTGTAGAGCTGACGGCTGAAACAGGATTTGGAGTTTAGCGTCTGGCATGACGTTAGGGTTTAGGGTTTAGGGCTTAGGGCTTAGGGTTTAGGGCTCACGGTTTAGGGTTTAAGTCAGGAGCAAAGAGACTTCGACATCAGCCACGATGCATATAGCTGCTATGAATAAACCTGACTAGAGTGCGATCACAATTCTGACGCTAAACCCTAAACCCTGAACCCCACCGTCAATTATTGGGTCAGGCATACACAGAAGCTCGAACGATGAACCCTTGTAGCGATTCTGTGTACGAGCCTTTTGCACTGAAGGTCTTACTGTCAAGACCGTTGATGAACGCCGGAAGCCGAATTTATCTAGCGGCCTAGGTTTTCGTGAAAACCTTGAAACTTCAAAGCCAAAACCAATACCTCTAGACCCTAAACCTAGACCACATAAGCAAAGCACACCGCCGTGCCTGGCGCACCCAGCCAGCGTTTGCTGAGGAGCCGCGTCCAAATGGGCTCGTTCTGAAGCAGCCGGGCGAGGTCTGCGCGGCAAGGGGGCCTAAACCCTAAACCCCAAGCCCACCCCCGACCCGCCCAAGAAATCGTAGCTTGGTCTTCTGGCCATACAAAACGGAACCCTCGCATTCCTGAAAAGCTTCCAAAGCAGGGGGGGGTCTTAAGGAAAAGAATAGATCTTGGGCCATGTGAATTCGAGGCAAAGTGGAAGCTGCTCTTCTGGCCCATTTTCTGAATTCTACCCTAAACCCTGAATCCTAAACCCTAAACCCGTAGACCCTAAACCCTAAACCCTGACCCGTCATTTCGAGTTGGTGGTCTCCGGCATATTTGCTGCTAGACTCGGCGGTTGGAGGCGAAGAAATCTGGGCCCGGATATGGGTAGCTCTCTAAATTAGGGTCCCTTTTTAGGTTTAGGGTTTAGGGGTTTAGGGTTTAGGGTTTAGGGTCCCTTTTTTCGGAGACCTCAAAAGGTGGGATGAAGGTAGGTGGGATATTCCCAAACAGTGGTTTTTATATCAGGGGATCCTCAGTCCTACCTACCTTCATCCCACCTTTTGAGGCCTCCGATTTTTAGGTCCCCAATGTAGGGGTTTAGGGTTTAGGGTTTAGGGTTTAGGGTTTAGGGTTTAGGGTACCCTTATAGAAAGGACCCCCGAAAGGGACCCTTATTTAGAGAACTACCCATAGGCACGCGCCGTGTATCCTTTGCACCAGATGTCAGGTCGGCCCGCAGCCCGGGTTAGGCGCCGGGTTTTTTGAGGGTTCAGGCTGTTTTTTGAGGGTTTAGGGTTTAGGGTTTAATATAGGGAAAACTGCATTTATTGCCCCATAGCTAGAGAAGGGCTAGCAATTGGGTTTAGGGTTTAGGGCGCGGTGTTATGGTCTCTGGCTCTGCTTCGCGTCTTTCAGCTTCGTCTCTGCGGCACCCACCATTTCCTGTGAGCTCTAGCAAACTCGAAACCCTGAACCCTGCCAGCGCCCCAACATACCCTGAACAGGGGACATACAATCCTTGACGCTGGGTGTCTGGGCTCTCATAAGTGGTGGTGGCAGGCTAGGAAAACCCCCAAACAGCAACCCTAGCCCAGGCATTCCGGCTCTCACTAGTAATTCCCACATCTCTCCTAAAAGCTCCCATCTTGATCAAGCAAGACCTTGAGAGGAGTGCCGTATGGCAGCACGGAAAGCCTCAAGGCAAGGCCTTGGGGATCCATCTGGCAGCAAGCGTACCTGCTGTAAGGTGGTCGCCGTATCGATCATCGTTACGTGGTTGGCGCCAGTCACATCCCTCGCGTGGCCCGTGTAGGAAGCCACTCGCGACTTTCGCTGTCGCGGTTGCTGTCATATTCCTCTCCCAGCCGGCGCAGTGAAGCTTCTTGGCGGCTGCCGCTTGCGGAGCCTTGAAACGCAAGCGTCCTGACAAGGGCCGGGCCCTGCAAGCCGAACACAGACCTCGGGTTCTCGAACCTCTAAAAACTCTCAATGCTTAGTTAGGCCCCGAAATTCCTAAACCCTAAACCCGAAGCCCTAAAACCCCAAACCCTAAACCCTAAAACCCTAAACCCTAAAAAACAAAAATAAACACCCTCCACCCCTCCCCCCCAAATGCCTGAAGCTCTGAAGCCTCGACCCCTGAGCCGGAACCAAACCGCTCAAAGCGGTTTAGGGTTCAGGGTTCAGGGCTTCGGGTTTCGAGTTTAGG
>CAJNJA010007737.1:0-15928 GCA_905231915.1 Symbiodinium necroappetens
CTGTTAGCATAATCCGGACGTCATAACCTTAAACCCTAAACCCGGAAATTTCGGACGGCCCTGTGCTGCTTCGCTGTTTTTTTAAATGTAGAGAGCCCGCTGCCGCTTGATCAGGGCATGTGCCTGAAAGAATCACGGGCTGAATATTGATTGTGCCTTACCCTAAACCCTAAACCCGCTAAACCCCAAACCCCCTAAACCCTAAAACCCTAAACCCCCCCTAAACCCTGTAACCCTATACACCCTAAACCCTAAACCCCTAAACCCCCTAAACCCTAAAACCCTAAACCCCCCAAACCCCCTAAGCCCTACCTTAAAGCCTGCCGCGAACGCAGGAATTTCGCCTCCTTGGCAGCCCCGGGCTCGCAGGTGCGGCCACAGAAGTTCGGCCTCTCTCTGCGCCGATTGAGGATTTCACGGTTAGGCCCATAGGCCCCGAAGTAGTTCCTTTTTGGATTACCTGATCGGATTCTAAATAATATACACAAAAAGGAACTACTGAGGGTTTCAGGGTTAGGGATTGGGGTATAGGATTTAGGGATAGGATTTAGGGTTAGGGTTTGGGGTTTAGGATTTAGAGATAGCGTTCAGCGCTTAAGGTTGAGGGCTTAGGGCTTAGGGTTAGGCTTGGCCCCCAGCTGTAAATCACGGTCTCACTCAGCTGGGGCGGTGTGCTGCAAAGCTCCTCCAAGCCCTAGAAGAAGTAAGTTTTTTAGGATTTGCCGGCTCTGCGTTGTGTTGAGTTGCAAGCTGCTACCATCCCAGAGCAGATGATTACCTCTCTCACTTGAGCTGGATCAGTCCAAAACTGTTGCTCCATCGTCGGAGGTCTCTGGCGTGGTGCTAATCTAGAAATCCTACATTCTACTTTCTTAGCACTGTGGATCATTTGGGTGGGGCTTCTAAGGGCTTGGATATCAGCTCTCTGGTTCCACAAACTCGCATCCGAGAAAGCACCCGAGGCAACAAAGGCCCTGGCATCTTTGCGACTATTCGATGTCGATATCCTGGCAGCGTAGTGATACAGACATGCAGCATCAACATGTACACACACACACACGCATCCATCACTTGGACCACATGTCCGTCACATATTTGATGTTCTTCATCACTAGCATAGCAAGAGCTGTAAAGATAAGAAGGAACGCCAACATAAACAACATATGCATGTAAAGGCAACTAGCTGAACAAGAGTGTAGAACCGCATGCTCACCAGCAGGCATCAACATGATGTGGCCTGAAACAGTCCACTACAAATACGACGAGACCGACGTACTGCATGGTCATCGAAGAACACAAACAAACAAGCACCCAACAAAAACACACAAACAAACAAGCAAAGCAACAAACAAACAAACAAACAAACAAACAAGCACACAAACACAAACACACAAACAAACAAACAAACTAAATAAGTAACTAACTAGCTAACTAACACACACACACACACGCGCACAACACACACACACAGACACACACACAGACACACACACACACACAGACACACACACACACACAGACACACACACACACACACACTCACTTACCCTCTCCCTCTCTCCCCCAGCCGCCCTTGCCCAATGCGTCCGAACCGACTGCCTTGGGGACACGTTTTCGCAGACATTACCATGAGAGGGAGGGACAAACTGTACCGGCACCTTAGGCTCCACTGTGGTCTATATGTAGGATCCTATAAGGTAATCCCAAAAAGGAACTACAATGGAGACTATAGCTTATGAAGTAGCTGCACTGTTGCATGCTTGTGCTTCCGCAAATCCCCTTAGCACAGCGAACTCTCAAGCTGTGTGACTCCCTATCCCAACCAACTGCTGTCCCCCCGGCCCCGATACAAAAAACAAAAACACAACTTAAAAGCACCAACTCGTAGCCCAAATCATCACCCCACTGTTTGCTAAAACTTCCTGGAGCCCTAAACCCTTAACCCTCTCTCCCTAAACCCTAAACCCTAAACCCGAGTCTTGGGAGCAGACGCTGGCCGCCGCACTTCGAACATTGGCCCCACTCACCCCACTCACCCCAGACACAATCCTGCCGGCGACACTTCGGATTGAGGGCTACAGACGGGGCTTTGGATTGAGGGCTACAGACGGGGCTTTAGGGTTTAGGGTGTTGCTTTTGGTAGGGTTTAGGGCTTAGGGTCTTGCTTTGGTAGGGTTTAGGGTTTAGGGTGTTGCTTTGGTCCTGGGCTGTTTGGGGTTTAAGGGGGTTCGAGATTCAGTGTTTTGTCGGGACCGGAACGTCGAGGTTGACATATTTGGGTGCAGGCTTCGCCTGCTGACGCGGCTTTCCGGGTTGTAGGCTTCAGGCTCCTGGCTAAGTTCTGAAAGGGCTGGGTTTCTCGCCAAAACGTGGATGCCCTCTAGACCCTAAACCCTAAACCCACTAAGCCGTAAACCCCAGTCTCGAAACCCTAAACTCTAAACCCTAAACCCTAAGCCCTAAACCCTATAAACCCTATAGACCCTATAAGCCCTAAGCTGCAAGGCTCTCACAAGCAGCCCTGAAACATGTCAACCCCCCCGAACGTGCTGCAGCCCGGACGCCCGAAGCGTCTCAGAACCTACATAACCCAAAGGGTCCAAGTACCATTATAGTAGCTACTTAGTAACTATTTGAGCCCCAAAGTATATGCTATACTGGTACTTGGACCCTTTGGGTAATTCCATAGACCCTCGAAGGGTTAAGCCTAGAGAAGCCGCGAGGCTTTCCGGAAGCTTTGTGCAGTATATCGTATTGCATTTGTACGAAGCTTTTCACCTTAAGGGTCCCAGTAGTTTTCTTCTCATGTGTGCCCCACCAGAATGTACTGACTAAACCCGCAACTACTGCTATCCCAACCCCATCCCTCAACCACAAACCCTACAGTATGGGGGCCTTAATAATCAGAATAGGGTTTTGGGGGTTCCTTGTTATGATTATGGTATAATAGACCCCCAAACCCATTCTAACTATTAAGGCCCCTATATTAGCCCCCAAGAGCGAAAGCCTCATCCCTAGTCCCCCGAGCCTGACAAACTCGGCCAAAGCATTGCTCAGTACCGCAGGCTTCCACCTTCGAGAGGCTGAGGGTTCAGGGATTCTTTAGGGCTTAGGGGTTTATATAGGGGTTTAATCGAGAGGCTGTGTTTCTGGGATTGTTCAGGGCTTCGGGGTTTGTTTCGGGGTTTAGGGTTTCGAGGTTTGGGTTTAGGATTCAGGGTTGCAGGGAAGTTTGAGGGGTTCCGAGTTGGGGAGAGGGGGGGGGGAGAGGGGGGAGGGGGGGAGGGTTGCGTGTAGCGTTTGGGGTTCAAGGAGGTCATCCAGCTGTGATATTGGGGCTTAGAGCTTAGTTTAGGCTTTGAAATTTTAGGTTTCAGATTTGAGCCTTACTGCTTGAATCCGAAACAATAGCCAGACTGATAATGGTGGCTTCTAACATCACTGTCACAACACTCATGACCGTCTCCCGGCTAGCAAGTTGTGACTACAATGACAACAGGGAAACTACAGAGAACTCTGAACCCAAACCCCCAAAAGAGCTTTCATCACCGTTCTAGTTACCTTTTTTCTGTGAAATATCTACTGCAATCACACATGGGCTGTACAGGTATACTCTCGCTGATTGTTCCGACCCCTGTAGCAAACCCTAAACCCGAAACGTGAAACCAGCCCTAAACCCTAAACATCTCAACCCCTTCCCGAATTGAGGGGTTCGGTTAGAACTGTTTGGTCTCAAGAGTCGGGGTGAGGGGGGGAGCAGGATGGCTGTTAGATTCTGCTAGACGTAACGATGTTTATTGAAGACGGGAGTAGGCTGAAATTCGAGTTTAGACTCTTTGAGTTTAGAGCTTTGGGTTCAGAGTCCGGGTTTGTAAAGGGCTTTGTTTAAGTTATTGAGTTTTCGCGTGTTCAGCGGTCAAGCTAAGCTTGCTGGGGCTGTCTGGCCTAGACATGGCACCGGGTTTGCAGCGTTTCGAAGGCCCCCGAATCTAATAAGTGCCCACACGCGCTCCCCAAGAAATGAAGATATTTACGGTGAGACTCTACAAATCGAAGGAGTAAGCAGTGCACTAAATGCATCCATAAGAAGCGACATGAACTACATCTTACTTCTGAGGCAACAAGCCTGCAGGCTTGAACTTGCTTTCGACACGCCGACGTGTCGGCAAGAGTCTGAATCATACTGCAGACCCGATGAAAACGAACCAGAGAATCGGGCTGCAGTCCCGGATCACAAAGGAAGAATGCTTTGGTCTTCGGGACCGGATAAACATCCATCCTTGCCCCTGGTCCATTCAACCCAGCAACTAGCTGGATCACAGTTCCTTACGTGTGCACATCAATGAATCAATTCAGTCAATGCCTGGGCCCCACAGGTCAACACCTACAACTGTGGGGGGCTGGGAGATTCTGCTATGCCGCCTGCATAACGGGAGCTGGGGGACCTGCAGACCCTTCTTTACCTAAATCAGCAATAGCGCCATCCCCTCGAAAGGCTCGTCCGGTCCGTGATACCCTAAACCCTAAACCCCTTCAACCCGCCTCTTTCGTTGTATCATTGCAAGGCTGGCCACCCTGCTTGTTCGGGGTCACCTGAGTCGAGTTCTGTCTGGGCCAAGGACCTATAAATCTGAGATGATGACTTAGGGTTTAGGGTTTAGGGACTAGGGTTTAGTATGGTGCTACATATTTCCTAGTATCCTTCAACATACTATAGTATAGTACAGTTCAGTGCGCTTTAGGATACGGCCAGGTATGTTCTACAGTAACATATACATATATATATATATATGTAATTATATATGTAATTATATAGGTATACATAGCCAGAATTGTGTATACTTTAACTAGGGCTGGCTAGATTTATAAGCTGGACGCCTGAAAGCCAAACATGTGCATTTGGGGTTCAGGGTGTTTGGGGACTTTAGGGTTAAGAGCTTTAGGATTTGAGGTTCAGGGGGGGTTTAGGGTTTAGGGTTTAGGGTTTGGGGGTTTAGGGTTTAGGATTTAGGGTTCAGGGTTTGAGGGTGCAGGCGACTAGAGATTCGTGAAGTAGGGTTTAGTGAGTGTAGTGACAGTGTGGCACTCTCCGAAACCCAATCACTTGGGGAGCGAAACCTACAAATGTGTACATCAAGCGAGGACACAACGAAAGTCCAGCCGGATCGAGGTTTCGGGTTTAGGAGTTTGGGAAACCCAAATTAGGAATGCAAACGCCGACCCTTGAGTAAGACGTTCAGACGACCACCTGTAAATGCCAGACACGTCGAGTCTGTCGCTGCGAGCAAGCCTCAGCCCCCATTAAGCCCCACACGTAACCCTATACCCAAAGGCTCAATGTACGCACATAATATATACTTAAGCCTTTAAGGGGTTTCTATATCATAGGTACTGTAGGGTCTAAGTATATACTATATGGGTACATGGAGCCGTAGATACTAGCTATACTAAACACTGCGACAACCACAGCTTAACCGCCTGGCTTTCGTGTGGGGGTTGAGGGTCCTGGTCTTAAGTCCAACATCCCAACGACCTAAATCGACAGCCGGAAAGCCAAAACCCTAAACCCAAGGCCCTAAACCCTAAACTCCAGGGCCCTAAAGCGTATCGAGACACGATAGTCCGAACTCGCTCTCGTTGGCCGCCATCCTCAGTTTCTCACTTACTCACAACATCGTCGCGATGTCAGGAGGTAGGCAGTTCTCTAAAGTAGGGTCCCTCTTTGGGCCCTTTTTATAAGGATTGAGGACCCCAAAAAGGACCCTAACTCTAAAGTAGGATCCCTTTTAGGGCCCTCTTGAAAAAGGGTGCCGTATTATATTGGGGCCCTAAACCCTAAACCCTAAACGACCCCACAAAAGGGACCCTAACTTAGAGAGCTACCCATGAACAGAGGGTTCCCTGGGGATGTCGGAGGCCGACGTCAGACGTTGCAGTCGGCTGTGTAATGTAGGGGGCCTTAATAATACTTAGAATTGGGTTTTGGGGGGGTATATTCCTCAATGATTACAAATAATTTTGGGGTTCCTGATTATAATTCTCATGTAATGGGCCCTAAAACCCTAGTGTAATGGGCCCTAAAACCCTAGTCCGCCTAAAAAATTGCAAATAAATTTGGTGTTCCTGATTATACTTCTAATGATTTGGGCCCCAAAACCCTAGTCTAATTATGAAGGCCCCAATTTTAGGGCGTCATCACTTGTAAGTGCACTAGATCGTTAGGTCCTTAAGGTCCGCAGGATCGTCCCGGAATGTTTGGGTGCTCCACAGCCCGGAAAGGATCGATTTCAGGAAGACATCTTCCTTAAATTTGGGAGTTCCTTAAGGACGAAATGACCCTTAAAAGTAGGGGCCCTGTGCCCGTATGCTGTGAATCCCTGTATGGCATATGAACCCTAAAACCTTTTAGGGTTCATTTCGTCCTTAAGGTTAGGATTAGGGGGATCCTTGGGGATATAGACCCTCTCAGTAAGGTCCCTTTTAAGAAAGCCACAAGTAGGGTTCAGAAGGGTCCCCTTTACGGGGTCTCCCTAATACTACCTAGGACTTCCTTAAGTTGAAGTTCTTGAGCATTCAGGGTTCAGGCTTTAGGGTTATAGGGCTCAGGGTCGGGCTTCGGGTTTAGAAGTACAAGCTCGGGATACCTTTTCCTTGAGGCCACCATGTCGAGAGCCGAAAAGGAATTAATCCTTTGTAATTACTCATAGGCCCCTAAGTAGCTCCTGTTTATGGATTTAATTTAGAATCCTATAAGGCAATCCCAAAAGGGAACTACTTAGGGGCCTATGGGTATAGGAGTCGGAGTCGACTCACTTCTTGGGTGCCTACTTTGTGGGTTTTGGGGTGAACAATCTCGCACTGGGAGCGCCACGCAGCTGGCTGTGCATTCCGTCCATTCCTGGGCACTGGCGAGAACACTGGTTTAGGGATCCACGTTTGGAGCTTAGGGTTTTAGGTTTGCCGGGCTCCAACCGCTTGCTGCTCACGACCAAGCGGTCATACTCTTTCTCGTGTGATCGTTGGGAGGTTCGTCAACCGACCAGCGACGATGTAATGAGCCCCCATGCTCAAGTGGACCCTATACCAAGATCTAAAACCGCAAACCGTGAAGCCTAAACCCCAAAACCGCAATCCTACACCAAGCCTAAACCGTAAACCATGCACCCTGAATGCGCACTAAACCCGAAATCCGTACCCAGAAGCAGAGCTTGTCAAACCCCCCGGTCCCAATCCTTACGACTCTGAGCCCAAAACCCTAAACCCTCCGACTCTGGACCCTAAACCCCCAATCCTCGCGACTCGGAACCCTAAAACCTAAACCCCGCGACTCGGAACTCTAGACCCCTGAACCCCTACATTCTAAACCCCTAAACCCTGAACCCCTAAACCCTACATAAACTACACAAGAATTGCGACGTGCCATGCGAGGTGGCAAACATCCGATCAAGGCGCATTCCACTCCGACAGCTTGCAGTCGCCCTCCTCAGCAATGACAGGGTTTAGGGTTTAGGGGATTAGGGTTTAGGGTTTAGGGCAGTAATGATTGGGATCAGAGTAGTTATAATAATCGGCATAGTATTGATAACAACAAGAACAATAACAGTCGGAATAGTACCAAAAAAATAACAATAACAGTAAGAACAACAATAAAAGTAATAAGAGCGATGACAGACACAACCATGATACGCACATCAGAATAATTATGAATGATACAGTACGGGTCAGCTTGCTGCTTCAGTGTTTAGAGCTTATAGGCTTCAGGGCTTCAGGTACAGGGTTCCCACAGGCCCATGGCGCCCGGGGCCCTGAAATCAACGCTCCAACGCACAAAGGAAAGCCCTGAAGCGCCAAAAGCTCATGGAAACGCCTGCAAAATCAGAACAGTAGTTCTCTAAGTGAAGGTCCCTTTTTAGGTTTCAAAAATAGTACGGCACCCATATATACAAAAGGGACCCTAATTTAGAGAACTACCCATAGACACTCAAGCCCATGCGACCCCTGCAACACACCCTCAAAGCTAAATGCTAAACACCCTAAACCCCACATCCGATCCTCCTGTGCAGGCCTCTGTCCGTTCGAATCGCGATACCTCTATTTGGCAATTAGAAAAGCTTAACCCTACGATGCAGAAGATCCTATGCAGGAAGCCCTGAAGACTTGACAACATCCACCCTAAACCCTGAACCCTACTGACCTAATGTTCCTAAACCCTAAACCCTAAACCTAAACCTTAATCCTGCACCCCTAAACCCTGTACGATTTACTGGGGCGTGAGCTGTCAGCTTGTTCAAGCAGGTGTCCGGAATTTCTTCGCCCTTCCTGAGTGCGGAGCTGTGCTGTGCTTGTTTTGGGTTCAGGGGTTTTGGGGTCCAGGTCTTAAGCTTTATGGGTTTAGGGTGTTGGGGTTGAGGAACCAGGGGTTTAGGGCTCAGGGTTTTAGAGGTTTAGGGTTGAGGGCTCAGGACCGCAGTTTAGAATTTCGATCTTCTTCTCGGGTGCCACATGGGAGATGGAGCGAAGCGGGGTTTAGGGCTTAAGGCTTCAAGGCTACGAGGATTTAGGCCTCCCCCCCGCCCCGGCTCATGACTCCTGAAAGCCTACTCACGAGCCAACCTCCCCTAAACCCTAAACCCTAAACTCTAAACCCTAAACCCTAAGCGAGTTCAATCTCAGAACTCCCATGGCTCAAGGAGAACTTGCAGCAGGCTGACAGAACATTCCCAACATATTCGATGCGGAGCAGTTGTGATTGATCTCAATAATGGTCCTCTTCGAGTTTTTGGTAGGACGATGTGAACATGACGAGTTTCGAAGCCATCTACGACCTCCTGAAAGAAGAATAATGTCAAGCCCCACGCGCAATAAACGAAATCTTGAAAACCCCTTCAATATAAAACATGAAACATCCAAAACCTTGAGCCCAAAAACGCCACTCCCTAAAACCCCTTAAGGACCCTAACCGCCTCAAAATTCACAGTACAAAACCCCCTCAGCAGCCCCTGGCAGGGCCCGGACCCGGGATTGCAGGGCACAACCTCCTGCATCGAACCCGTGCCTGGAGCGACTCAGAATAGAACTAGGTTTAGGGTTTAGGGGTTTAGGGTTTAGGGGTTTAGGGGTTAGGTTTATGGTTTAGGGGCTTAGGGTCTAGGGTTTAGGGGTTTAGGGTCTAGGGCTTAGGGAACCTGATTACGAAACCCTTGGGTCTTTATTAGGGAAAGTTGATATGAAACCTTATATATTTGGGGTTATAGGGCCAGGGTTTCCTAATCAGGTTCCTACACTAGTGTCCGCGAATCTGGATAAAACGAACAATGCATGATAGCACCGCTACTTATAGGAACAGATATAGGGCCTAGTTTAGACATCAGTGTATAAATTGCACGGGTGCTTTGGGCTGGAGCGCTGGCTTTGAGGGTCCAGTGTCCAGGCAAAGGCGCTGTAGCTCCCTTCCCTCACCCGAGATGGGTGCCGTACTCATCAGCAACAAGTTCAACATCCGCGGTGTTACCGCGACTGCGTATGAGCCGGGTGAGAAGACCTGCTCTTCAAGCAACCTGGGTATCTGAGCACACAGCATGGTCGACCGTCTCCGTGAGCATTGCGGACCTGTCAGCCCAAATGAGCCAGAGCCACTCGGCTTAAGTGTGTAGACTCGACGAGGCCTCAGACTTACATTACACTCTCTAAACTAAGACTACCTATGTGGCTAAAGAGTAAGTCTCCTATATATCACAGGACTTGTGCAGCTTCTGGTGCTTGCGGCTTTCTGTTCAACGCGCATGAGGCCCCTGTGGCACCTTAGGGGCAGGTCAGGAAGCCCGGCGGATCCGATTCTGGATCAGAAAGGGCCATGCCCCACTCAACCTGCCGAATTCATACTAGCCCTGCTTCTCCATGATTATTTGTTCCAGCGCACTAAACCACAAAACCTTCGACACCAAGCCCATGGAAACTCAGTCGGTAGAAAGATAGCAGCCAGTACTCAAATCGCTTGCAAGCCCGAGCTTAAGCACTGCCTACGCCTTAAGATCCTCAAAGCAAGCTCCTTCCGGGCCAAACGGGTCCATAGAGTAAATACTAGCATTATGGACTCAGACTCAGAATGGCCAGGATGGTCTTTTGCGGCGATCCCTGCGCCCTCTGGGCCAACACCTAAACCCTGCTCCTAAGCCCTAAGCCCTAAACCCTAAAACTCTAAACCCCTAAGCCCCTAATTCAACGCTAGGCCCCTAAATCCTTAACCCCTCAACCCTAAAACTTTAAAACCCTAGCCTTATAAACCCTAAACCTTAAACCCTCATCAAACCCTGAAGCCCTAAACCCTAAACCCCTAAACCCACTGGGGATCCCTGGCGATGCGCCGCGAACGCTCCGCAATACCGAAGCACTCGCAGCTGCAATCCGACCAAAGACTCCAGGACCTTGGAATATGGTTTAGAAGATGCGTGTGTATGCGTGTGTGTGTATATAATTATATAAATATATAAACACAATTATATAAATGTATAAGTATAAGTATATAAATATAAATATAAATATATATATATATATAAACATATAAATATAAATAAATAAATATGTATATATATATGTATATGTATATATGTATATATATATATACACATACGTTGTATGTGTATATGGACAATACGGCTCATATAGAGTTATCTTATAAGAGTGTAGGGTTGAGGGTTTACAGCCTAGCATGACAGGACTTTTGAGGCAGGGGGTTCAGAGTTCAGGGTTTAGGGTTTGGGGGCTTTACAGTTGGGGTTAAGGGGTTAAGGGACTTGGGTGTAAGGACCTTGCAGAATTTTGTTTGGAGTAGGGTTTATAGGCTAGGGGTTAATGGTCTGGGTCCTAGGTTCTTCATGAAAGTCTCCAGATGGCTTTGTAAGGGCGAGTTGGAGTGGGATTCTAGGGTTTATGGTGTATAGGGGTAAGGTTAAAGCTGAGGGCGTAGGGTTCCGAGTTTACGGATCAAGCTGATAGGATGTACGGCTTTAAAAGCGTACGGATATCAAGGGTTCGAATCGCTAGGTCAGCGCCCGGTGGATGTTTTGACCTGAGGTCTTGTAATGTCCTTTTAGTGCCTGCAATGTAATAGTACACGATACTCAAGGCTGTGTCCAAATTTGTAAAGACCTTGTACTAAGCTTGCCCGAACCAGTACTCTCGGATGGTGCTTGCGAATGCGTCATATTGGCGTGTCATCGCAGCAACCAACCTGATCTAGATTGCTGCATCATATTTTGTGGTAATTGAAACTTACAGGCCGAAGCACACTGTTGTTCTTAATATTGCGATTATTACTCGTAATATTGTCGGTGATATATTGTGGTTATGATTACTACTATTAATACTATTGTTGTTACTGTTGTTGCTACAAGTAATATTGTTCTTCACGCTCTGAAATATTATGTAATGTCCAAAATTCGAAGTAGACTCCGAGGTGTAAAGTCCCTGAAGCCCAGAGGTGGCACGCGCTAGGACTACTGGCGACAGCTGGCAGTCGTAGTTCTTCTGGCAGTCCTGCCGTTTAGGGTTTAGTGGTTTATGGTTTAGGGCCACCCTAAACCCTAAACCCAAGTTTAGGGTTTAAAAAGTTTGGTTCCTAAACCCTAAACCCTAAACCCAAGTTTAGGGTTTAAAGAAAAGGCTCAACCACGTGAGGAGGTGTAGGACGGAGCGTTCGAGGCTTCGGTGTTGAGTTTCCCTGTTCGAGGCTTTAGTGTGGCGGCTTTCAGGGCTTTGGAAGCAGTGCTTTCGAATGTAGCTCTCCAAGCTTGGGACTTGCAGTTTCAGGTTGCACTTTATCTGGGAAGTTCTCTAACTTACGGCCAACATTAAGGCCCCTTGTTATGGTCCCATTACAAAGGGTGCCGTATTATATAGAGCATAATATATATGGGGGGGCCCCAGAAGTGACCCCACTTTAGAGTACCATCCCATGTGCTAGTAACGGCAGGCCGGGGCCTTGACAAAAAACTCTTCAGATCAATTCCCCACCCGCTCTCCCTAAACCCTACCCATAGGCTCCATAGAAGTTCCTCTTTAAGGCTTATACTTAGGACCCTATAAGGTAATCCCAAAAAAGGAGCTAATGCGGAGCCTATGGGTAAACCCTAAACAGCCCTAAACCCTAAACCCTAAACCCCTAAACCCTAAACCCCTAAAGCCCTAAACCCCTAAACCCTACACCGGAATGAGTACGTCGTCTGAAACGTTGGCTCTACCAAAGCCAGGGCTCTTCTGCCGGCAACCGACAAACCTCGTTACCTAACCAAAGGCGACGGTCTTTCCTTGACAAAGCCTTACTATTACCATTATTAATCAACGATAACCGTAGTGGTATTAGCAGTAATAGTAACAACAATATGACGGTTGTTATTACTATTATTATGATTATGATTCTTATTATTATGATTATGATTCTTATTATTATCATTACTCTTATTATTAATACTACTACGGTTATCGTCGGTATTGTTCTTCTTGATCGTATTCCTCAAAGCCAACAGGTTTCACTGTCCGGCACGTTGTCACAGAGTGCGAAGTCATCCTCCAGTCCCAGTGCCTCTGGAGGCCAAGTTCTAAGCTTGCCGGTTTAGGGTTTAGGGTTTAGGGTTTAGGGTTTAGTATGATTCCAAGCCAGAACTGTAGCTTTTTGGGGCTTCAGGCTTTCGGAGAGGGTGGCTGGAGATGTTAGGGAATTAGGGTTTCAGTTTCATCAAGCCAGCAGATGAAGAACATGTAACTTTCAGCCCTCCAGTTTTCCAAAGCTTCGATTACTTCTCCCCTGAACTTTAGTTCTAAACGGTTTCCGGGGCCGGGAAGGGCCGCTGGGACCCATGATGCCCTATATAGCACATCACAGAAGACACCAGGTTCCGCATAGTTCGAAACAGAAAAGTCGTAGAAATAAAATTCAAAAACCCTCGGCAGCATCATCATCATCATAATCGTCATCATCATCACCATCGCCATCATCCGGACAAGGGTTACCAAAGACACACTACCAAACCAAGATAGCACAACCGTAGCGGCAGTCGCTGTTGCACTAATTAAGGGTGGTGACATGCAATCAACATGGTAGTGGTGGTGGTGGTGGTGGTGGTGGTGACTTGAACAACGTGACTGCAACAGACAAATAACTTGCAAGGCGAAGCCTTAGAACCTTAGAACAAGATAAACATAACAGAACAAACTGTGACGAGCTCCCGCGAAAGACGTGCTGGCATCTGAATAGTCAGCCGAAGATACAGCGATTGAATTTCTCACTTTGAGCAGTGCTTTGCGCCGGACCGGAACGCCGCAGTGGTTCGGGAAGCTGACCGGATCTCGATGCCGTACCTACGAGAAGGAAGGTTTTAACAAGGGAATTAGAACAATACCCTAGTCCTGCCATCTCGCAAAAGGAAATTTCAGCGACATGCTCATGGCTGCTAGGATTGCGGTTTGGAGTTTGGGCTCAGGGTTTTACTGTCTGCATACATCAGTAGGATCAAACTTGTGTCGTAAACAGCAGGTGTCTTTCGTTGAACGGCCAAGTGATCGATTTCTGCATCTGAACGTTAACATATATATATATACACACTTTTTCTTATGCATATATATATACACACATACACACACACACATATATATATATATATGCACACATGTCTGCACATCGCTTGTTGTTGTAGGTCTGCAATCGGATCTATCGAATGGGCTTTTAGCCCGAAGAATTGGAGTCTGACTTAAATTCTAAGCCCGTAAAACCCGGACAGTGAATCCTAAGCGCTAGCTTTGAAACTGCATGGACACCCTAACTCCGAAACCACATAGAAACCCCTTATCCCCTAAACTCTTTAAGCCGTGAACCCTACCAGCACCCCCCAACTACCCTCTACTATACCCTAAAGACCCACTGTTCAGGACCACAAGGCTCTATTAAACAGGTACTTGAGTCATTGAGGGGTGCTGGTAAACCCTCCTAAACCCTAAACCCTAAACCCTGAAACCTTAAACCCCTAAACCCTGAACCCTAAACCCCTAAACCCCTAAACCCCTAAACCCTAAACCCCTAAACCCTAAACCTTAAACCCCTAAACCCTAAGCATTATAAACCCTAAACCCTAACCAACTAAACCCTGAAACCTTAAACCCCTAAACCCTAAACCTTAAACCCCTAAACTCCTAAACCTTAAACCCTTAAACCTTAAACCCTAAACCCTAAACCCTAACCCTAAACCCTAAACCGAAGCCCTCCGGGCCTTGTATGCCGGCTTACAGGTCGAGGAACATTCGCCCCAGGAGCCCCACTGCCCCCACCTCAAGGCTTTGGGTTTAGGGCTTAGGGTTTAGGGTTTAGGGTTTAGGGTTTAGGGTTTAGGGTTGATACCGCCGCTAGTTATATCATGATTAAGCTAAGTTCGACCATGAAGATTACTACTATTTCATGATCTACTATTAGAATGGACCGTAATGTAGTAAGACTGTTAATACTGCTACTGTGACTGCAATCATTACCTTACGGTTGCTATACATGCGACTCCCGTCAAGTCAGGCCAATGGACTAGACTGGGCTGAGCATGCGGGAACTGCATCCACTCGTGCATCGGCAGTCATGGAAAGTGGCTAGGGTATACGCAGACTGTAACCGCCACTCTTGTTGCTATAAGCATTACTACTATTCCGCCATGAGTAGTCTTGTCTGTATTCAGACTATGCTTCCTGAAACTACTGCTGTCATTAGTATTGTTGATATCACCATCCTTGTCAGCACCATTACAATTATCATTATCAGTACAAGTATCTTTTCAGTATTTCATGTGCTGCTGAGACCCAGAGTTATGCGTTTGGGCTGGTTTAAGGGCTTTGGGGGTTTTGTGGTGTACGGGTTTGGGGATTTCTTTTGGGGGGAGGGGAGGGGGGGGGAACCGACGGCGGGTTAATGGTCTAGGCAGGGCACCAACAGGCGCCAGGAATTTACGGGTCCGGCATCTTGGATTGGGGACCCAGACCACGTCCTTTCACCCGGTGTCTATCTATCTACCTGTCGATCTATAGCTACATATACGAACACATAAAGCTTTGCATATGCGTACTACCTATCTGTATTTGCCTATATACATATGAATATATGTACATAGATATATATATATATACACACATACACGTGCTCATCTGTCTATGTAGGTGCGTATGCGCATGCACATTTTTGAAGACGAACACAGAACAGAACACCCAAGAGGGACAATTAGTCGATCAACCCATCAATCAAACGATCAGTCAGTTATTCTTTCATACCCATTCATGCATGCATTCATTCATCGTTCGTTCATCAGTGACTCAATCTGGAATATACCAGTGGTGCAGATGGACCCTCCTAAAATCAGCTGTCCTAGACTGCTTGATTGCCATCCTCTTAGGCGGCAACGTGCCGTTCACGCACCTGGCAGGAGGCAACCCGAGCGTCGGAGCTTTTCAGGTCGCAGAAGTCTCGGAAAATGTGCTTAACCCTAGGTGAAAACCCAAAATCTAACTCAGCCCAAGGTGTAGTGGTGCTGGACTGCAAAAATGACCGCAATGCTCTAGATGCAATTTTCTAGAACAACTCCAGTTGGCAATGGCACATAATATAATGCTTGGACTGCCGGTACGCCACATCCGAATGGAGTCCTGCAAAAACTGGTAACTAGACGGCGTCAACATTGAATCTGAAGCATCTTTGACATGAGCAGAATCAGAAGCGAAAACATAAACAAGCGGACGAGCACAAGGGGCAGGAGGAGGAGGAGAAGGAGGAGGAGGAGGAGGAGTAGTAGTAGTAGTAGTGGTACTAGTACTAGTACTAGTACTAGTACTAGTACTAGTACTACTACTACGACAGTCGCAGCAGCAGCCGCAGCAGCAGCAGCAGCAAACTGAGCAGGATACC